>JASANC010003481.1:0-51761 GCA_030248135.1 Theristus sp. LFF4_11 | reverse complement strand
CCTGAAACGAACGGTGAAAAAAAAACAGTGTAAACAGTACAACGAGAGTGCACAAAAACAAGCGCCATAAAACATGACCACACGCGCGCGCGCGACAAATGCGCCTGAAACAGTGTAACATTCGACGTCGCGTCTATAATACGTGTGACAAACGAGAGCAACAGCAACAAATAAAAGTGATGCGCCTGAAAACGACAAATGAATTGCAGTGTGCAGTGCGTCTAAAAACGAGTATCATCCATGCGACAAACGATACGATCGCGTCTGAAACGAACGGTGAAAAAAAAACAGTGTAACATCGCGCCTGGTGCACACGACGTGTGTGTAAACAATACGTGTGACAAAAGTAACAGCGCGACAAACGCCTAAAACGAACAACGGTGTGTACAGTGTGACTGAATGCGAGCAGTTTTACGTCGCGAAATTCATGTCTACAAAAAAGAAACGAGCTGTAAAAACGGTCAAACACAAAAACACACGCCGCGCGCCGCGTGTGTGTGTGTGTGTGTGTGTGTGTGTGTGTGTGTGTGTGTGTGTGTGTGTGTAAAACCGTGACCGCTAAAAATAACACATGACCGACAAGCGGTGTTTGTTACCCACGAAAAACTCATGGTATTTAATGAGATGCATTGCAGTATAACTAGTATTACATCTCAAATCATTAAATACCAGCAGTTTTTCATGTTAACGATTGCAGCAGCAGCAGCAGCGGCAGCGTTACTCGCCGCGACGTTCCTTCTCGGCGGCTTTCACTTTGGCGAATGCTGCGTTGATTTTTCCAGCCGCCTGCAACAGTTGGATCCACACTGCCGGTGTAATCGCGACGGAGCGCGACAACACTGCCGCGTATTTCTCCTGAAAACAAATGCATTTGTCACAAGTGGCATTTTGTTTGCAGCAACTAAAAAATGACAACAAGTGGCATTTTGTTTGCAGCAAATAACAAATGTTGAACCTTATCGTCGGAACAGATGATCTTCTGGAATTGGCCGATTCGCAGCAGCGGCTGGAGCATCCCCTCACCGTGATGCCACCGGCATCCGATTCCTTCCTTCAGCCACACTATCTTGCCCCATGTGTACCGTTCCGCCCTGTCCTTGGCGGCCGTCTCCGCCTGTAGTTCTTCCTTGGCCAATTGCTCAAATTGCGCCGCCACTGTTTTGATGCTTTCTGCATCGTCCGTGGGTTCCTCGCTGGTGACCGTTGGCATCGGCTGCAACATACTACTAGAAACAAATGTGTTCTAATATCACAAATGTACATGGTACATACATATTTGCTTAATGTACACATGCATAAAGATGCGCTTTACATTCATTTCCATATCAAGCACGTTCCTTCGTTAACTTGACTTACCTTTCGCTTTCGCTGCGATTCCAGGTCCAATGTGTTCGGAGGCTTCTGAGTTTTTTTCTCAGGTGGCTCTGCGTTCGCTTTTTGCGTTGCAGCTCGCTTCACCGGCGTGGGTGGCGGAGGCATGTCATCGGCATCCTCATCAATGAGTTCAGGGTCCTCTTCGACCTAAGAAAAAATTACATTACTGTATTACTGTAAATTTACTAAACAAACAAAAAAGTAACCACTCACAATTCTACGTTGACTAAAGTGTCTGCTGGCCATTGCTACTGCTGCTGGTAACCAAGCTGCTCTAAAAAAAAAACAATCTCACATTGTACATAAAAATTGACAAAACAAACGTGAAATTATGTGTGACTCATGTATTTTAGGAACACGCCTGGACATGTTTTGGTGGACATGCCAGGCTCTGAACAGAGTTACGTGCGCGTGCGTGCCTGCAGGTGAACGTCCTCAGGATTCAATGGATCGAATTTAAAAAAAACACAGTCTTGCTCAGGAATCTACGGAACGAACATGAAACGCGTCTGATCTATACATGTGACTCGTGTATTTTTTTAGAAACACGCCTGGGCATACATTGGTGGACATGTCAGGCTCTGAACAGAGTTACGTGCGCGTGCGTGCCTGCAGATTTTGCAGCTTCAAACGATCGAATTAACACAAGAACGAACATGAAAAGAACATGCAGGACTTGAAGCGATGTGCATGCACATGTATACACTTGAGTGTAAAAGCAAAAACCGCAAGCTATATTTTCATATGAAAATGTGTGTGTTTTGCTCAGGCGAACCTGAAACATTCTAGAAACT
Source organism: Theristus sp. LFF4_11 (assembly GCA_030248135.1). Lineage (NCBI taxonomy): Eukaryota > Metazoa > Nematoda > Chromadorea > Monhysterida > Xyalidae > Theristus > Theristus sp. LFF4_11. The sequence continues at coordinate 49,593 of JASANC010003481.1, read as the reverse complement.
TTCCGAATGTTTTCTGGTGATTTTTTGTGCTTCAAAAACGGGTCACCGTTCGATCATTATTTGCTCTGTCTGCCTGCACCGCGGCAGAACCGGATTTGTGGGTTTTTGTTGCATGCCGCTCGGCTTGGAATTTCGTTCGTGAGAAACTGTTTTCAACATCCATTGATCATCATTTGTCTTCGGACATGAATCCGACTTTTACTTTTTTGACCTTGCATTTTTCGATCCCTTTCAATGATCCGTTGCTATCACTGTTAGTTGGCAATATATCCATACATTGATATGCTTCATTGTCTGCTGTACGCTTATGCAACAACATGTGTAATGTCATAGTGCTGGCACGTACATGTTACTTTAAGGTTCACGTGTGCTCACGTGCACTCGAACCGGATTTCAAAACTATATAGCATTGACCAAAACTGTAACACACTATGCAACAAAACAATCTACCGAATATTCATACATGCTTATGCAACAACATGTGTAATGTACTCCCGCGTAAAGGATATCAGCTTGACCAAAAGACTAACACACTATGCAACGCACTATAATGCACTTTAAAACACAATGGTGAATCATAGGCTCACGTATCGTGTATGCAATATGCTGCAACATGTGCGTTGTTATGGAGGTGGTCGCTACGCACGCCCTGCAGATTTTGCAGCTTCAATGGATCGAATTAACACAAGAACGAACATGAAAAGAACATGCAGGACTTGAAGCGATGTGCATGCACATGTATACACTTGAGTGTAAAAGCAAAAACCGCAAGCTATATTTTCATGTGAATGAGTCTCTGAAAATGTGTCTGTGTTTTGCTCAGGCGAACCTGAAACATTCTAGAAACTTTCCGAATGTTTTCTGGTGATTTTTGTGCTTCAAAAACTGGTCACCGTTCGATCATTATTTGCTCTGTCTGCCTGCACCGCGGCAGAACCGCATTTGTGGGTTTTTGTTGCATGCCGCTCGGCTTGGAATTTCGTTCGTGAGAAACTGTTTTCAACATCCATTGATCATCATTTGTCTTCGGACATGAATCCGACTTTTACTTTTTTGACCTTGCATTTTTCGATCCCTTTCAATGATCCGTTGCTATCACTGTTAGTTGGCAATATATCCATACATTGATATGCTTCATTGTCTGCTGTACGCTTATGCAGCAACATGTGTAATGTCATAGTGCTGGCACGTGCATGTTACTTTAAGGTTCACGTGTGCTCACGTGCAGTCGAACCGGATTTCACAACTATATAGCATTGATCAAAACTGTAACACACTATGCAACAAAACAATCTACCGATTATTCATACATGCTTATGCAACAACATGTGTAATGTCCCGCGTACCGAATTTCAAAACGATATAACCTTGACTAAAAGAGTAACACACTATGCAACGCACTATAACGCACTTTAAAACACAATGGTGAATCATAGGCTCACGTATCCTGTATGCAATATGCTGCAACATGTGCGTTGTTATGGGGGTGGTCGCTAAGGATACGCACGCACGCAAACCAACGGTTGAAGAGACAATGCATGTTATTCTCAATGCCATCACAAGGAAGTCAGTTGAAGAAACACTGGCTGTTACATAAACATTTTTTTTAATTCAGTAAATGTATGTTCGATTTACTTCTGTCGAGTTCATCGAGAACTCCGTTGTGTAATTGTAAGCATATCCACGAAACGGTGAGCTATTATTCGCATATATAAAATGGAAAATACTACAAAAACGCCTCAAAAAACTAAAGGTAAGTGACTTTTTTGCGTTTCTCAGGAACATTGACATAAAAGTTGTTTTTTTCATTCCGGTTTACGGCTCAGTTTCGGAGCCACGAGCGGCGGGCGGTGCAAGCTCGCGCCGGATGAAAAGATGCAGCAGTAGCAGCAGCAGCACAGATCAAAAGTCGGATGAAAAGACGCAGCAGTAGCAGCAGCAGCAGCACAGATCAAAAGTCACTGTGCATGCGAATGTGAAGCTCTGGCCGCACTTCTGCTGCTGTGATTTGAAATGGCAGTAAAAAATCAAACTAAATAAGCTACTAGCGGCGATCAGATGAAAAGCTGCAAAAATGCGTCACTGTGCACGCGAAACGCGAAAAAATCTATGTCAAGATTTGAAATCTTGACAAAAAATTGGTCAGGAAAGGTAAAAGAAAATTGTGTCAGTAAAACTCGAAAACATGCATTCTTGCATTCTTTTTTGTTGTGCCTTTTGTTTCTTGATGTATGATGGACGATGGTAAAGGTTGCGCTATTTTGCACAACTGTTCTTGATTTTTATTCGTTCAGAAACACTAACGTATACCGAGCCAGATTGAGACGATCCTGAAAGTTAAGCTCTGACCGGAGTTCGCATGAATACGGCCAGAGTTTTCTTTCACGTCTCTGGCAGCTTACTTAAGGCGCATTCACATGTACATGTAAGTTTTGATACACAACGTCTAGTTGTGAAAACGAAGTTGATTTTATTTATTCAAGCTGAACTTGTTGAATCTAATGTCTGATGACGAAGTCACTGTGCACGCGAACGTGAAGCTCAGGCCGTACTTCACGTGAACGCTGCTGTGACTTGGCAGAAAACGCCAAATTGCAAAGAACATTATCCATAAAATACACAACTGAACTCGCACTGGACGATGACAGTTCCAATTCCGACAACAACATAAAGGTTTATTGCAATTTGTTTATTCTAAGTTTTTGTAACGTTGAAATTTTGCTGAAAAATTTAGTGAATATTTCGTATTATATATTTTTTTACCTATGCACAGCGTTGTTTAAAAAAATGAATAAAAATGTTCTTCAGTGAGAGAGAGAGAGAGAGAGGGGGGCTGGTCAGTTTGCACACAAATCGATAAATTTATTTTCAGCGGGCAGCAGAGAGAGAGAGACAGACACTGCATATTTTCAATATTGCAAACACTGTGCGCTTTTTTAAAACAGCATGAGAGATGCATTGTAAACAAATCAATAATTTTCAGTTGGCAGCGGAGAGAGCGAGACAGCTCACTGTGCATATTTTCAACAGTGTGCATATTTGGCAGCACAGTGTGCAGTCGTATCCCGTGTGCACTTTTTTAAACAGCAAGAAATATTGTAAACAAATCAATAATTTTCAGTGGTAGCGGAGAGTGAGAGAGAGAGAGAGAGAGAGAGAGAGAGAGAGACAGCTCACTGTGCATATTTTCAACAGTATGCATATTTGGCAGCACAGTGTGCAGTCTATTCCACTGTGCACATTTTTTAAAACAGCAACAGAGATTGTCAACAAATCAATAATTTTCAGCTGGTAGCGGAGAGAGAGAGAGAGAGAGAGAGAGAGACAGCTCACTGTGCATATTTTCAACAGTATTCAACAGACACAAAAATAAATATTTTTAACGTTGTTATTTTTTCACATCAACCAGAGAGTGAAAACTAGTTTATTTTTTGCTGAACAACCAAAAATAAATATTTTTGCAGCAGCATTGAATTGTTTTTTGGCAGCGCGTGAGCATTGAAAAATAAATATTTTTGCAGCAGAAAGATATTTTGGAGTCAGTCTGATCGAACGGCTGATGATGAATAAATATTTGTAAACTAGTTTTTTCAGTGAGCATGAAAACCAAAAATAAATAAATATTGTTGCAACAATGAATTATTTTTCAGTCATCGCGTGAGCAACCGAAAATAAATAAATATTGTTGCAGCAGTGAATTATTTTTTCAGTGAGCATAATCGCACGGCTGGTCTGATCGTTGCACAAAAATAAATAATTATTTTTGAAATAGATATTTATTTATTTTTCAGTGAGCATGAAAAACCAAAAATAAATAAATAATTATTTCTGAAATAGTTATTTAATTTTACCTACCCTACCTCCTAATAGTCCTACATAACTACTCCACTTCACCGCTAGCGCGCGTTTTTTCAAAACTAAATTTGAGATTTGAAAAAAAACACGAAGTGACGAAGAAAGTGAAGAAAACGAAAACGAAATGGTCAACCTAAACAGAAAAGAAAAGTGTTTTGATAACGCTGAACCATTTTAGTTGACAGCTAAACTAACGAAACGACAAAGCAGAAAAGCCCAAAACCTTCAGTCAAACCTACCAACACCGACATCGTTGTTTATTCACTTCACTTCCACCCACTGCACAGTGCACACCGTACAAACAAATGAACGGGTGGGGGGCAGTGAACTTTTTCATCATTGTGTCCTTTCTTTTGTGTCCTCGATTTAGAAGTTAGATGTTTGTTTTGTTGTTCTCCGGAATTTCCGATCGAAACTATTACTACAATTACTATTCTTTTCCATTCTAATTGCAGCACATCAACGACGTCAACCATAACATCCTTGAATCGAAACAAAATGTCCGTTGCCAACAAATCCACGAACAACAAAGAGAACAAACAGCTGCAACACGCACCGCCGCAGTCGTTGGCGACGCCAAAACACAACAGTGCCATTTCTCAAAAAGCCAAAAATGGCACGCCAACGCCAACATCAACGAGCAAACTGCGCGTGCCACTGACGTCGCCGCGTCGTCGCGTCCGTGGCAGTGACAAGCAGCAAACAAGCACGGGGCCGGGGGGCACAAGACAGACGTTGGAGCCGACCGAGTTCGAGGCGCTGTCGAACGAAAAACGATCGCGCAGTGCAGTTGGTGTTTTTGTTTGTTGTCGGAGTGATTTCACATTGACACACGTGAGTCGAGTGACGTGAAGCAGATGAAGCGGCGAAGTGGCTTTTTTCTTTCCTTCAATTGTTACCACGTAGCGCGACGCGGCGATGTTTTTGGCGCCCAAAGACCTGACGCAAAACGCCAGCATTCGTAGCGTTGGTTGGATTTTCACGTTTTTTTCAGCAACGCCTTGATCGTGCTGGCACCATCGGCACTCGGGCCGTGTCGCTGGAACGCCGACTGCAGCGGCAAGCATCGCGACCGTCTGAAAGTGAACACGTCAGGTGAAAAAGGCAACGCACCCGCCCGTAACGAACGAACGAACCGTAGTGTGGGCGATGTTTTGTGCCAGGAAGATTAACGTAGAGAAAAGCGTGCAGAGAACGCCGCCAAGCAAACGAGTTTTGCGCTCGTTAAGTGCCTGGGCTGTGCTGTGCCCTATCTATGCCCCTGGGTACCTTGAGCGCACCCTCGGTACCCAAAAGTTCAACGCGCTGCTGCCCAGAGGCCACGAGCAGTGACCCATTTTATTCATGTCAATCTTCTTGTGTACCACCAAGCTCTCGTGGCTAAACTTTCAGTTGTTGAGCGATCGTTCTGCTCTTCATATGCAACAGGGTTTACCTGCGCTTGAGACCGTTCGACTACGACACCGACTTTCGAACGCCCGCCAACAACGAGTACATTGCTGTAAGCGACAACGAAAAGCTGGTGGCAGTCAGCGGCGTGCCGCAGTTGAGTGGCGCCACCAAGAAGGTTCAGGTGCGAAATGAGAATGGCTGTTGAATAAAAATAACAAATGATCAGACGGCAACAACATCCACGCACTTTTTTTATTGCAGTGTTTTCTAGTTGAGTATGCACAATCATGTGATTGAATTTAGTGGAAAACAGTCTTCAATTTCGCGGTACTTTTTTTGGGTCGCCACTTTAGCAGATATGCTCTTTTCTCGTCGTCCGCACCTTGCTGTTTGGCACACGGCATTATTTTTTAACCCACCGACCCACCCCACCTGACCTGAATCCTGTGCAAGTGCAACTAAAAACGGAAGGTTCGCCATTTTTTATATTTCAGTTTCAATTCGACGCCGTCTTCAATGATCGCGACGTGTGCCGCCGTGACACGAGCAAGCAGACACTTGACAACCTGCAGCACCAGTTGTACACGCGCGCCGCACGCCCGCTGGTCGACGACTTCACGAGCGGCTATAACTGCTCGCTGTTCGCGTACGGACAGACGGGCTCCGGCAAAACGTACAGGTGTGCGCGTTGTGTGCTGTCTTGACTGTTGCTTTTCTCCAATCATCCCCCGCGCACACGCTGTTGCTGTCGAGAACGGGCGCAGCATGATGCAGCTGGCTTGATCGGCTGCTGCTTATGCTTAATTGATCTTAATGCTAAATGGAAATGAAAGTGTATTCATGATGAAGTGCGAAGCAGATGAAGAAGATGAATTGACTGAACGATGAAAGATGAATCAGAACAATATGCAGGGCGAACCGAGTGACATCAATATCATCTGCTTGCATCAGCAATGAAAGTCTTGTTTGTCGGCCAATGATTCGCGACGTCCAATCCAAATCTGACTGATCGGATCTAATTTCCAGTCAATCAGTTCCAAGATTTTTCTGCTCGTCTGTCGAATGAACCCATTTGATTTATTGCCGTTTGTTTTGCCCAGTTTAACCGGCTCTCCGAGTGGCTCGGGGGTGCTGCAGAAGTTCGTGGCCGACGTCATCACGAGACTGTCCGAGCAAATGGCCTCTGGCAGCACTCGCCTGTTTGCGTCGTATTACGAAATCTATAATGAGCAGGTTCGGGTTCTGGGAAATACGCCATTTTGTTGTGTTCGTTCATGGCGTGAAGTAGTTTTTTCGAGTGCATGAGCGGATATTTTTCGACGACCTTCAAAGCGCTGCGGTGGGCGCTCTGGTGGATTGTAGCGACCCAGGGTTGGGGTGAACAGGAACATAAGTCTCCGTGCTACATGCTGTTCATGCAGTTTTATCGGAGTTTCCTGGTTTTTGCGAAATAAAATTGATGGATGGAATGAACAAGCACAAGTTTTTAATTTTTTTTAAAATTTTAGGTGTTTGATCTACTGGTCGATTCGGCACGCAATCGCTCTGAGGCGCTTCGAGTCCGTGAGCACCGCGAAAATGGTCCTTTTGTTGAGAATCTAAGTCGACACCGGATCAAGAGCGTCAATGACGCTTACACACTCATTCAGGCGAGCGGTGCTGCTGTTACAGTGGTGGTTTTGCATTGAGCTGCTGATTGGATATAGGCGCATGTACACGTACAATACACAATGCTTCATTTCATCATTCATGAAAGCGCGCGCGTTCGTGAATGGACAAAAAATCTAAAAAGCGAGCAGCGGCTGACGCAGCTTCACTTCATGCGCTTCATGAATGATGAAGCGCGTCAGCGCGATTCAACGCGCTTCAGCGCGCGCGTCCATGAATGGATAAAATTCTCAAAACAAAGCAGGGCTTCACTTCATGGCGCTTCATCATTCATGATGAAGCTCGTCAGCGCGCTTCAGCGCGCGCTTGCATAAATGGGCCTTCAAATAGGTAAACAGTTTCATGCATGACGCGGGAATTCAAAATTGGTAATTGAGTCTTCTGTCCTGCACAACAATGCATCACGTCCAACGGGGTCACCAAGCAATCAGCTAGTCTCACATGATATGATGATCGAAAGACGTTTTCCTCTGATTCAGTGCGCCCTTCGTGGCCGTGCGACGTCTGCAACCGTGATGAACGCACGGAGCAGCAGGTCGCACGTTGTGTTCCAGTTGAGTTTAGAGCACGATCTGACGGAGACGCTGCCGAACGGCGAGACGTACGTCTACGTGCGACCGTCGAACGCGTACGTCGTCGACTTGGCCGGCAGCGAGCGACCGCATTTGACGACAACGGTCGGGGTGGGACGGGGTCGGGTCCGGTTGGGTAGGAATAGGATCGGGTCGGGTTCGGTAGGATCGGGTCAGGTCAGGAAACGGGAATCTGAGAAGTTTGTGAAGCGATTTCAGTCACACGGCGCTTTGTCGTCATTGAAACTGCCGCAACTCACTGCACACAGCGAAATGCTGTCGGTTTCACCATGAATGGGAGAAATTTTCGAAAATATCCAGAGCATCACTTCGCACGGCGCTTCTTCATCCACATGCTGTAGCAAGAAAGACCGCTCCACGGCGGAGGCGGAGTTCGACAGCGCACGGCGTGCTTGGAATGGACATTTAGCAGTGGCGCTTTTGCTGGGTCTCATCTTAACCTTACCTGGTTCAGCTAATCATGATTGAGCACACGATTTGATTGCAGGAGCAACAATTCCAGCAGTCGATCAGTATCAACCTCAGTCTGAGCACGCTGCGTCGCGTCATCCAGCAGGCGGCGCTTTTTGGTTCGGCCAACCAGGTGGCCGGCATTCGCGATTCCGTGCTCACGTGGCTGCTCAAGGTGGCACTAATGTGTTTTTGCTTATGGGGGTGGGTCAGTTCAAGAATGTTGTTTTGGTGGGTGGATTTTCAGTGTTCCAATCGGGTCATCATGTTTTTTGTCGACCCACAACTCAATTTCTGGTACCCACCGAAAGCATCCGTCATTGGAAAGCTTTATTTTCTCCGAAATGTTCATCGGTTCGGTATTGTTTGCGTGAGTTTTCGCCGGCACTTTCAGGACTGCCTGATGGGCAACGCGCGCGTCACCCTGCTGTGCACGGTGCACCCCGGCATTCAACACCGCGACACCACGCTCAGCACGCTGCGTTTTGCGAGCGAAGCGGCGAAGGTGGTCATCACTGCTGTAGTGAACGACGACAGTGTGGCGGTGCTCTTGAAAAGTAATGCAGCGTCGCTTTTGGTTCTGTGACTGAGTGCGCGCTGCGCGCATGGATTGGAAGGAACGCTGTCGCATGTTTCACGCGGGAATTCAGAATTGGTGAAGCGATACAAACCGCCGACATACGGCTACTGCACGTCATTGGAGTCATTTTGAATTGCCGCATCAAGCTCAAGCATGAAAGTGGCTTTCATTTCCACGTCTATAAATGCTTTGAGTAGGTATTGTTATAAACCAAAAGAAAAGATAGTAGCCTAGTAGGTTGCTGGTTGTGTGTGGAACGTTTTGGTTGAATCGTGCCGGGGGAGCAGAGCTCAGCCAAATATGCGTTTGATCAAAACGAAACAGATTAAACAAAAGTATTGTATCAGTGTGCAGTTGGAAAAAAGAAAGCGTATCGGTTCCAGTCTGCAGCTTGCTGGTAGGTCACGTTTTCTTTTTGCGACCAACCACCGCAGATCAACGAATGCGCGAATGAATGGCGCACTTTCAGAATTACGCCGTCTGCAAAGCGAGAACGAGTCACTGCGTGGGGCGGTCACCGAGCCGGCGTTCTCCGATCAAGATAACAAACAGATTCAGGAGACGCTGTCGTCCGAATACGAGACACAAATCACGATGATGAAACGCGAAATCGCGAGGGCGTTACGCGAGAAACAGTGCGTTGGTTGCCAACTGAATGCACCGTTTGCATGCTGCAGTCTGAGTGCGTGTAACCAGTTTGATCGGTGGCGAACCGTGCACGGAGAATTGGAGCTGCTGTTTTCTTTTCGTAACCGAGCTGTGATGCCAAAACCTAAGCCTGTAAAGTGTCCAGACGAACGACAATCATGTAGACACACAAAAAGCCAGTTCATACTGACTTATGTATGTACGTCAAAGGCACGTCTCCATGGACGGTAGCATGCAATGAACACAAGACCTGACGTGCCGTGCCGCATACGCAGCCGTAATTATGAACGGGCGTTACGACGACTTGTTGGATCAGCGAGCATCAGCGTTTCGTGCCAAGAGTACGCACGCACTACCGTAACCCTACCGTACTCCCTGCAGAGCGCTGGAGCAAGCGCACGAGCGGCGTGCCGCGGAGCACACGGACTTGCTCCGGCGCACCGGTCTGCTGCTGATTGGCGACACGACGCCCAAAGTGCCGTCCGTCGTTTGGCTGACACCGGACCCGGCGTACAATGTTGCGTTCACGGTCAACAACAACGGAAGGGCAACGGTGATCGGTGGCGACGAGACGTGCGACGTGGTGCTGAAAGGTGAATGAGGGGGTGCAAGGAGAGTGTGCACGATCGGTGGTTGGTGGAACGATTGTGTTGCGGTCACAGTGGTGTTTTGTTAGCTCGCAACTGCGCATGTGGTGACCGTGACACACATGACAATTGGGGTTAGGGATGGATCCGGCAAATTTGCCGGAATCCGGGCCGGATCCGGTAAAAGCCCATTCCGGCCGGGCCGGATCCGGCAAAAATTGCCGGATCCGGACCGGAATGGCCTTTTTATGTCTAAAAAACATCCACGCACATTTCGTCGCTTCTTCATCACATTTTCAGCATAACTGCACAGACACAGAAACAAAGTCGGCAAGACACAGCACGTGAACCAACCAAAAATTACAACAACAACAATTGACAAAATTCACATCGCATAGGGATAATCAAGTGCTGCCAACACTCCATTCAGAAACATGACCTTTTCGGCGTTCTGAGTTGACAGACGAGATTGGCTGTACACAAACACCTGCCTGGCTTCAGAGAACATTCGTTGCTTGCCACGCTTGTTGGTAGCGGTGCCAGGTATCTGCGCGCGATTGTCGATATTTGGGGTATTTAGACCGCCAAAAGTCTTGCAATCGATCACTTTTGTCCGGTTCGTCGATAAAATCATCCGACTCGTACATATTCATTTCGCCGCGCAGTTCGTCTTCGAGACTGGAGTCGCCTGACGGGTTTCGCGGTCGCGCAGCGTGAAACTCGATGCCTCCGTAGAGGCCAGTCGATTTCTTTTTTGGTTCGGGCTCGCGTTCAGTTTCGTCATCGTCGTTGTTCGCGATCTCGGATGTATCGTCGCAGTTTGTGGGCGTCTCCGATCGTTTCAAGATTTTCTTTGGAATGTGAAGTAGTTCACAACGAATCGCGCCTTCATTTTCGAAGACTACTGCAGTATTCTTGAATCGCAGATCAACGTACGTGTCCATGATGTTGGATTCGTTGTGGAAAAGCGCACGGAAGCGTGTGTCGATGCTGGTCAGCAGCGTTTCTTTCGTCGTACCAATGCCACTCGCATCGACTTGTTCGATGCGCTGCTTCAGTGCGCAAACGGCGGGCAACACCATTGAAATGGATTCTTCGTCTCGTGGATTCGTCGTTGGGGGGTTTATCGGGTTTTAGGGGATCACGGCACCCCCGCACACCCACGGTAACACACGTCGCTAAAATCGCTGGTGTTCTGGGGCTCACAAAAAAGCAGCTAACTGAATATGACCAACGAAGATGGCTGATTTCAAAAAACCTGCGTTCATCAACAACGTCGGCCAAAAGCAGCCACGTTTTTTAAAGTGGACGATGCTGCACATAAGTTTACCACTCAAGACAAAAGCAGTGAACCATTTACCATTGAAAAGAACACTAAACTAAAGAAACGCTCACTGATCACATGTCAAATGCACAACAACAAAACCAACAAAGCACCGAAACAAATTTGTCAAACCATTGAACAGCTCTAAAACGGAGGAATCAACTGGTTAATTCGCGGGTCTCGCTCAGCCATTCCGGCCGGATCCGGCCGGATCCGGCAAAATTGCGCCGGAATCCGGACCGGATCCGGATCCCATTTTAGGTGCCGGAATCCGGAATCCGGACCGGAACCGGCTCCATCCCTAATTGGGGTCATAACTGAAAGAAATAGATCAAGAGTATATGCAACTCGCTAGTTGGTTGGGCATTATGTTGCTGAGACAAGATTCTGATAAGCACACCATAAACACATTGTCAGCGACAGTTTTTTAGATGTCAAAAAAAAATGCTCGTTCCTTATTGTTCGTCGAAAAAAAATTCTGTGACAAGCAGAGCGTTTTCTTGCAAAAATAGGAGCGATGCTGGAGCCGAGACACGCGACGATTTCGTTCCGCAAAACGCCGGCCAACCACGAGCTACAGTGGTTCGTACGAGCGATGAGCCCGAGCGCGAACGTTTTCGTGAACGGAATGAAGATCGCAGATGACGCCGACCACAAGTTGTGCCATGTTGGTGTCGTTTTCGTTGTTCTTTCACTGGTTCTGTATTCTGCGGAAACAGTGACAGTTTAAACGAACTGTACTTATACCATTTTTTGAGGTCTGTGCGACTCAGTGGATAGATAGGAAGGTCGTGAAGTGACCCCAGCGCCTACTTGAGATATGACACGACAGGGTCACCTAGTCATGTTGCCGCGTCATCAAACATGAAACAAGTTTTTTTTTGTTAAAATACGCCTGCGCAAACCCATCGATTCTCATATCTCAGAAGCTAATACCGGCGGTGTGATTGGCTGTTTTCATCTTTGAGAAACTGTTTTTTCGTCAACAAAATTTGTTCTATTTATTCACATGATTTCAGGGCGACCGTTTATGCCTGGCGCGTAACACGTTCATGCTCGTCATGCTACGTCCGCTAACAACGGGCGGTCTCGCCGTGTTACTCGCGAAGCACGGACACGGCTTTGCGAAGGCCGAGTATTTGGAGGCGATCATGCCCGAGTGAGTTGTGCGCGGCTCTCTGAAGCTTGTTAAGTAATGCCTGTTAAATCGAGGGTTCACTGATACACCCACACGAAATATCAACGCCGATGCTGTTGCGACGCGATAAGTTACGTTTTAAAAAGTTCAAACCCCGCGGCTTGTTTCGTTTCGTCGTAGTTGCACTTTACAGTTTTTGAAGTTTTTTCAATCAAATCTTTGGTGAAAACCATCGACCGATTGTTGCTTCAAAAAATGGCAGCATATGAAAGCTGCAAAACTCGCTGCACATTGAATTGAGAAACGTTTAAGAAGTGTCCAAACGGAACTTCTCGCGTTGCAACCATTCGACGTCATTATAACCCGCATTGCAATTGTTAGGGCTGGAGAAGCGAAGTTCAATTGAAATTAGCTTAGAAGTAGCTGCTTGCGCACACAGTATCATCTGTCACGCTGATTCTTTTTGCCTCACCACAATCACGTTCATTCGTGCAACAAATCAGCCATAGCATTGCCGACGCTCACAGTTTGTCGTTCAGAGTGGGCATGGTGAAACAAACCGGTTTTCTGTTCCATGCCGACCGTATTTCAGAGTGGAACAGTTGGCGATTGAACGAGCGCAAAGCGAGCTCCGCAGTGAACGTGCCCAGTTCGAGCGCGAATATCACGAGCACAAACGACGCGCCACTGAGGAACGCACGAAACTGCAGGCGGAGCTTCGTGAGAAACAAGCAGAACTGGCACGATTTCAGACGCAGTTGGACAAAGTGAAGTCAACCACCACCAGTGATAAGCAACAGCTGGTGGTAGGTCGGAGGTTTTGCTGTGTTGGCACGAATTTTTTAGCATCGGCCAGGGTGCCAGGCTGTTCGTGACCGAGATATTTTTTGAGACCTTCACCTTTGAGAACAAAAAAGCTCGCTCGGTTGTCGATTCACTGCAGCCACATTAAAACACGGATCGAATGGCTTTCTGTGTGCAAACGTGAAGCATATTGTCCCGTGCATGCGAAAGCGCACTGCCATTGCCTTTTGTTTTCGACACGGATCAAACCGAGCCATTTTTCAGTTATAGTCGTCCGATCCAATTTGTAATATTGCTATTAGCTGATTGGTTGGTGATCACGTGATGCATATGCATGCATTCTGTGCTGACATAGATCCTCCGCCTTCTCAGCAATAACGCCTGCACAGCAATGCATGCGTCACACACACCAACCAATCAGCGCAATTTCACATTTCTACAGCGTCAACTATCGGACGCCCGATGTCAAATCGATCGCCTGAAACATCAGCTTGACGAGGCGCACGGCGACGAACGCGCCGTGGACGAGTTCTCGGCCGCAGTTCGCCAAGAGATCGACGAAATTCAGAGCAAAGTGCGCGATCGCACGTTTCCGCACGAGCGACAACGCGACATCACGCTGAAGGTGACGCTGGAGGAGAACGTGCGCATCGCGAACGAACATCTGCTGCCGTACTTCCAGATGGCCGCAACCGTAAGAGCGGTTTTCTCGTTTTTTTTAGCTGCTGATAGCCGAGCCGATGGACCAGGCTCGAACGAGATTCAGTCTGATTCTTCACTGATCAGCTGATATGGTTTTTGTCTTTTCTTTTGGTTTTGCGACTCTCACGCGTTTGCAAATGTAGACTGGAAATCCAGTTTCCGGCGATTCGACAGTGACTTAGTTGTATCTGAAGAGTGAAGACATGGATCAATTCACTGATTTTGAATTGCCGCGTCGAGCGGGAAACTGCGTTCCAATCTGTGCGCGCGTTTTAGGGGCAGAACGAAAAGAGACGCTTTGTACGTGCTGTATCGACCAATCAGTGTGGTCCGTCTGAATTTTGCCAGCTAGCCAAACATGTTGCCGCACGGCAAACATTGCTCAACTGCAGATTGGTCTGCTGAATGTTTAGTCGTTTTTAAGGTTTGGTCTGGTGGGGCTGGTACAGCTTCTGACATGTTTCTTCGTCAAAAAAATCTGACACCATTCGGTACTTTCAGTTTGAATTCGCCATTCTGAACAAGCCGGACGAATTTGTGCCATCCGAAATTGTGTTGCGCAATAAGAAGAATCGTTAGTTTCACTCTTTTTAGTCTTTTGGTTCATTTTTGGGTCCCGCTGCCGGGATTTTTTCATTACTTTTTTTGCGATCGAATATCAAGTGGCTGAATGTGAATAAAAAGAATTGCCTTTGCTTAGCGGCAATAGGCAAAAATTCAAAGTACGAAACCGAATTCACGAACTGTAAATGTCATTACTATCGGCTGTTTTGTCTTTGTTGCGTTTTCAATTTCAATAAAGCCTGTTGGAAACATGGAACTTGACGCGCTGGCGTCCCTTCACACGGCGTAACTTTGCTGCACATCCATGGAGCAAAAACGTCGCAGCTTCACGTGCAACAGTGACACCTGCGCTGAAGCGCGCGCGAGTCCATGAATGGGAATGGGACTTTACACCCTTTGTCTTGGTCACCCTCGTGGCCTGGTGGTAGTGCGTTAGACTAGTGTCTGTGCGCTCGGGGATCGAGCCCCGCCGAGAAGTGCGTAGGCAGTTAACGACAGAAAACTCGCTGGGCGCCCACTGGCGTTCTGTACGCTTCTCTGGGTTAGCCCTGGCTGGCCCTGGCTGAAAACATCGCCTGAAATCCCAACAACAACAACAACAACAGCTTTACAGACACCGAGACGGTGCTGGCGCGGGCTACCTTCGAAGAGCGTTTCGCACAGCTGAACGGCGTTTATGTCGACGACAATCTGACGAATCAGAACGACAAAAGTGTACTAGAAAAGGTGTTGTTCAACGTGAACGACCGCTGGATGAAGACGGGCGGCAGGAAATCCGATCTGTTCACGTTGGCATTGTGAGTGTTGTGCATTGGTTTCTCAGCAAAAATCGCTTCTCACTTCATAAAACTTGAAATCACGTATTGTTTTGGATACTTTTCAAGCAAGCAAATTTTTAAAGTTTACAAAGTCTTTGTTGCACCTTTCGCACGATGCACGACTCAGTCAATCAGCTTTTCAGAATTTCACAAAAAATTCATTACTGTTTAGCGTTTTTTTTTCTCCTCAGAACGAACGCACTGCGCGAACGCAAGGACACCATCGAACAGGTGCGTCGGTCATTCTCTGCCGCGGCCAAGGGCGCCCCGGCCCGTCGCAGCACGCTCTCGACCTTTCTTGGTAACCCCTTTGGACATTTCCTTACATTTGGAGTTTTTTGTTTTCTTAGCTTAAAAACTGCTTTGTTTCCAACCAGTTGTAAAGGATGTTTCTTTGAACCTAAAAGAATGAACGGGTTCGGGTAACGAAGAAGACATATTTAGCTACAAATGGTCGTTTTTGATTTTGACCAAAGTTTTTGAAAGTTTCGAGTGCTCTGTATTCTTTGAAAGAATCTGACAGGTTTGCAGAAACCTACCTGTACTTCGCTTCACAGAGTCGCACCACCACGAGAACAATGCAGCCGGCAACACCGAACTGCAGTTCCTCGCCGCCATGAGCAACACGCTGCGCGAGTTGAGTCTCGTTGGTTGGTTGCTTGTGTTTCTGGTTTGCTTTGTAGTTGTTTCGTGCAACTGGTGGCACCATTTGCGTCCCCGACATGCATTCGCTCAGTCTCGCGCATG
This sequence comes from Theristus sp. LFF4_11, assembly GCA_030248135.1. NCBI lineage: Eukaryota > Metazoa > Nematoda > Chromadorea > Monhysterida > Xyalidae > Theristus > Theristus sp. LFF4_11. The sequence goes on along the minus strand of JASANC010003481.1, from coordinate 33,723 downwards.
GTTCAAACAACATCGCCTCTAGATTGCTGTCGGGGCGGACAGGTTGCTAACGAACAGGCGCTCCACGCTTGAGTAACGTGCATGCCGATTTCCTGCTTGCAGCGAGCATGCCCCCGATCGACCGTGCCATCCGCAGTGCCATCACGTGCGCCGTGGCGTGCCGTCAGCTTCGCTCGCTCGACGTCTCCGTGGCGCTGTTCAGTCAGAACGTGGCCGCCTCGAAGACGCTTTGGACGGCCGTAGCCGCACTGCACCAGTGCGCCGCTGCACTCGGCAGTCGACAGCAGGTGCTGCAGTTGATGCACAACGCAACGCACACGCTCACCGATGTTGCAAATGCGCGCTTTGATCAGGTTGGTTGCAGCAAACGCGACCCGTGCCATCGTGATCTGCCGACAAAATGGGTCGGGGCGGGGGAGGTAGCCGAGCGAGGTATGGTCTCCGGCTGGACGGGTGGTTACGTGGGCCCGGGTTGGCAGGAGGTGGGGAACTTTCAAATAGTGAAAAGAACGAATGTATCGGATTCCGTTGAAATCATTCGCAACTTATTTGTGGCGAAATATGTCTGCGCTTGCCACTCCGTGGTTCTTCTTTTGCGAGCTCCGTGTTCTACGAAATAAGTGACAGGTTTGAACAAAGATACCGTATCATTTCCAGATGAGTCAACATCTGAACGACTGTCAGGATGGGATTCGTTTGTTTCTCGAGTGTCGCGAGTCGTCGGTCACCGGGCTCGTCTCGGCATCCGCATCGACCGCTGATCAGCAGGTTGTGCGAGCCTTTTTTGCTCACAAATTGTGCCGTTCACTTCCCTCTATACTTCTGTAATTACATTTACTCCGTTCTACTCCTTGTAAACTCTTGTTTAACTCGTGTGACGTAGTGGCCAACAAACCAGCAGAGTAGTTCAGTGGACGCTTCGCAGTCCCCAATCGTCTGAAGTGTTTGAATGGTTTTGTTTTCGAAGAGTTCAATGTGATTTCTGTTTTCATTGCAGTCTGCCGAATGCGACGAGTCGCAGTCGCAGCGTGCGCTTGCCCGGTGCTGCGCGTCACTGCGCTCGTTCGCGGAGTGCCTCGGCGCGCTGCTGATGCTGTCCGGGCAGCCGTCGCCGTTGTTGGCCGCGGTCATGTTTGACAAGAAAGAGGTGCGTCTGTCTGTTAAGCGGCATTCATGAAACATTAGTTAGTGACGCGTAGCTGCGTTGGAAAATAGCTACGCGGTCACTGCTTCATGAATGCACCTTTAGACTTGTCTGGCTTGGTGTGTTTTGTTATCGTGTATTTTGGTGCCGTTCCGAGGCTCATTGCGCGCATTGACAGGTGAATAGTTTCATGCATGCATTCATGCATGACGCGGAATTGGTGGAGTGTTCCGAGTTTCCGACATCGGACCGGGTCGCTTCCACTTGGGCTATTTTGAATTCCCACTTAAAGATTGAAACTAGCGTCATCTCTGCGTCGGCAAACGCACTGACTCGCAGAACCATAAAAACTAATAATAGTCGGCCAGGGCCTTGCTTCTTATTAGCTGATTGGTTGGTTGCAGTGCGCGGCGTCGTCGGTCGTGACAGCCGTGCTGTGCGGCTACGTGCATTGCGTGCCAGCGTTGTGCGACCAGTGTGACCGGCTGGCGGGCGAGCTGTCCGCAGCGTTCGCGCCGTTCAAACAGCTCACTGTAAGTGCAGTGGTACGTTTTGTGCTGTGTTTTATGTAAAATGTGTTTGCCTCTTTAGCTGTCACTTTTTTCTCAGATTACAAGGCATGCGAATTGCAGTAAAAAGAATGGTTTGGTTGATGTCAAACACCACCCATTTGTGTGGCCAAATATGTTTTCTTGCAACACCTAACCTTGTTCTGGTTTCTTTTGTGAGGTCTGTATTCTGCGACAAATGTGACTGGTTTAAACGAATATACTGTATCATTTTTCGGCATTGGTCTCCTTAATTTGTGATCCACTTATCAAAACCACAGTGATAAACATTTTACTGAAACACATAAGCAACAGGATCAATATAAAAACAAACAGTCCCATTCAACCAGCTCAAAGCTGGTTAGATTAGAACAGCATGCCAGCGTTGCCGTTCGCATTTACCGAAGTCTGAAGAGAATCACGCTCCAAGTTCACAGAGAAACAACAAACTGACCGTTGTGCTAGGCCGACGTGACGTCATTATTACGTCAACTGACTGACTGGACGGCACTGCCAACAGCGGATGACGCGAATGCAGCCACTTCGATGGAGGATTTGATCACGTACCGTTACAGTATTCTTGGCTTGCGTCTCACGCAAACACTGCTGCATCACGCGTTCAATGCGCTCGGTGCGTGGCTTGGCATTCTTGGCTTCGCTTGTTGCGAATTGAGTTTTATACAGTCCCGTTTATCATCTTCATCGTAACTTTTGTGAATCGAACTCGTGAACTCGTGTAATGCGTGATTTGAAAGCGCCAGCAGTCCCGTGTCACGTTGCAGAGTCCGACCGCAGCCGGTCGTGCGTGCGTCGTCAGCGTCTCCTGCACGGCTGTGTCGCCAGCTGTCTCGAGCACATCGAGCAGCATCGTGTGGCCTTGGCTCGTTTCACGATCACCACCAGCGCTGGCCAATCGAGTGGACAGAGGCCGGGCGAGTGTGCACAGAAAAACGCGAGCGAAAACGAAAACCCCGGGTTTTTCGAGGTTTTGCATGAGCAGTTGGAAAAGGTGGTGCAGAGAAATAAGACGGTGGGCGCAGACGCGACGACGACCGCCACGATGTCGTCGATCAGTGGGTTCTCCGAAAGTTCGGTGTGAGTTTTTCGAAAGGCAGTTGTTTGTGGCTTGGTTGATTTTGATTTTACTGCTCTTTGAGTTTTGATTGTGTGTTCAGTCGCTGGTTTTTATTGTTAATGATATCAGTCGTTGAAGGATCGTTGGACTGTGCTTTGCCCGTTCAAATTTTGGTATTATGCACTGGTATTTTGGATATATGTCGGTTGCAATGTGATTTTGTTGGCGTTGCACGATCACACTCTGGGTTGTCTTTATATTTTTTGATTCTGCGAAACCTGGTCTTTTCCTTTCGTTATGATTGTTGTACGTGTACATTCAGATTATTCCGTTGAAGTGAAGGTTTTTCGTTTTCATTGTGTCCTTCACTTGATTGATTCGTTTTGCTTTTCTCCAAATTTTCTTCAGGATTCTGTTTCAGATGATTTGCATTCAATTCATATGTTGGCTGGCCCATGAAATTTTTGGTGCTTTTGTACAAACGGTGCCTCGTTTGACATTTCAAGTGTCGTTTTTGCTGTATTGTACATATTTTTGTCGTTTGTTTTTTTTACTCGGACACTTACATTCTTCTGATTTTGACGCTTCAGTGTCGGTTTTTTATTTGGTTTTGATTTTACACGTGCGATCTCGTTCCACTGTGCATCGTGATAATGTTGATCAATGTGAATAATGTTGATTGCGCTGCTGTTTGATTGTTTGAATAAAACGAATCAAAATAACATTGCTTGAGTTTTGTCATTGTCACAAATTGACGCACACCGGTGGAATCCAAACCTTATTTTTTGCATGAATCCGTTTTGTTTTGTCACCTCAGCCATTTGCCATTGGCATGAAAGCAGGTTAATAGGCACAATTTTTTTCGTTTCTGAAGTTGCTGTTAATTGGAAGCGAAGCGAAGATGGCCGTCTCCCACAAACGCCGTGCACTGCTCAAAAGCTGTCAGAGTGACTGTGACGTCATTGACGCGTACGTGACAAAGTTTGTGTCACCGCAAAAGTTCAAGGTGCTTGCTTTGGATCATTCGAGCGTTTTGGTGCGTCGGGGATGTCCGTGTGGCCCTCTGACTACTCGCTCACAAGTGGTTTGATTCAGAAAATCAGGTGTTAGATTTCAAGAGGGGCACATCACTGATGAGGCTACCCAAAATGTTGTTGGCCAGGCCGACATGCAGAGACCCGCCATGCAAACTGGTTAATTCAATGATTTGTTTCGTGTTAATGCAATAACAACTGTTCATTCAATAATTTCTGACCGCATTCTGCTGTCACTGGTGCGGTTTCTCTGTGCAGTGGCGCTGTATTGTCGACCGCTTTCCAGAGCGACAACGTGCTGATGTCCGTGCGCTTCAGCACACATTCGAATCAGCTGCTCGCGTTGTGCGACGAGATGGGCTCGATCGCCATTGTGAACATTTCAACCGTGGCGCCGTTCGTTTCGAGTCGAGGTGCGGCAAACGAATGCATTTTCAAACTGATTGTTTTGTGTTTCTGAGTGGTGCTGAGTTGTTTGCAAACTGAATGTACCACTTGCGTTGCAACCAATCAGCGTATTGACCCAAAGTGCCGCCAATCAGCTGCGTGCATTCAAACATTTTTTTGGCAAAACCGCTCTGTGGTTCCGCCCGAGGACTCTGCAAGGTTTTTGTCAACTGAACACGTCAGCAAAATCTGTCTCAAGACTGAACTCGTTTTGCTGTTGGTGAATGGTGACAACTCTCGACAATCAGGGAAGATCGTGTCGAGGCCCAAAACAATCAAGCAAGATCGTGTCGAAAGTCGTTACCGTACTCAGACAGCCTGAAACAGATGACATAACGATGCTCTCTGCTGGTACACTAGGAAAACGGTTTGTTTGCTGGTGGCTGACTAATAACTGAAACTGTGTGCCGCTCTGCTTTGCAGCCGTGAAAGCGCACGACCACTGCGTCTTCGACGTTTGTTGGCCGCAGTCGAATCGGCTGATCTCGGGCGGTGGCGATCGTCTGGCGGCCTTGGTTGACTTGGAGCATCTGCGTGTCATCCAGCGCTTCGGCGACCAGAACGCCTCGGTGAAGTGCGTCGCCGCCTGTCCGGAGGATCCCAGTTCGTTTCGCGTTGCGTGCTCCGAATTTATTTTAGAGAGAGCACGCTGATTCGCTGCTGCTACGGTTGAACACTAACCTGCAGTCGTGCAGAGGTATTGCTACGGTCGCAGCAATAGCTCTGCGCAGAATGCATGCATATTGCATGCAGGTGGTCACCGACCATTAACCAATCAACTAATCGCCTATAATTTAGAGTTTTTTGACTGTACACATGAAGCTTTCGAGTTTGGCGGCGCCGTTTTCACGTTCGCAGACCTGTTCGCCGTCGGCAGCCGCGACGGCTCCGTCACCGTCTACGACGTCAGGCAGTTGGCGCGAACGAGCAAGGCGAAAGACGCGGACGGCATTGCGAGCACACGATCGATCGACAAAATCAACGGGGCACATTGCAGCAGTGCACAACGTTGGTGACACGGGGGACACGAAAGCATCGTTGAGCGGAATAGACTGTGCACTTCGGTGTGAACGCATGTGTGCCGCTCTGTGCGTTTGTGACGGTGGGGACAGTCCGTGTTTGATCTGTCCTTCCTTGATTGGTATTGCAAAGACGAAGACGCGCTCAACCAGATATGACGACGTCTGATTGGTTGAATTGAACAGCAGACTGAATTCATTCATGGATGGATGCATTGTCTAACCATGCCAACTATTATCTTTCATTGTCGTTCTGCGACTCGTTGCGCGCACCGTTGGGTAAACAGTTTCATGCGTGACGCGCGAATTCAACAATGGTGAAGTGATCCGATTCCCCGAAGTACTTGGGCCAAATTGAAAGTATGCTACTAGTTTCTTCACCACATCTGCAAATGCAGTGAGTTACAGAACCTGAAAAAGTGAAATACATTCATGCCTGATATCGCACGTGTCCGGAGTTGGCTAGTAAGTGCAAGACGCAAGGCAGTCCACTTTCGCAGTAATTTCGCAGCCTCGCATCACCTCTGTCCGTTGTCGCCGAATGTTGCCGACGTGAAAAATCGCCGTTGCACTCGTGCAGCTCAGCCATCATCAGTGACAACACCACGTTCATCGTCGATTCCACGCCAAACTTCAACAAAGGTCCACCAATCACCGTCGAGCATTCCATCCGTGACCAGTGTGCATTTTCTGGAGCAGAATGTCGTCATATCCGCAAGCAGCTCAGCGGCGACGTTAGTGGCGATATTTATTCGTTTGATCAACGGAGTGTTATTCGGTTTTTTTTAATTTGTGATCTTTTATGACAAAAATATTGTAAATAATATGTCATCATACCCCATGCGAATCTATAATACTAAAACAGGAAGACCGTGTGTGTGTCTGTGTGTCTTAGCGTGTCAATTTTTGTCGATTTGAATTGGCGCCAAGCTATTCTGAATTTGCCATATATCTATCATCATCTCTAGCTGCACTCCATTTTTATTTAAGAGAATTTTTTACTCTCTATGTTCTGTAAAAGTCCTAATCATCATCATTCTTATGCAATGAAAACAATCGACCACTTTGATTTGGCTGTTGCTGCTGTTTGCCATCTATTATCTTTCTTATTAAACGGACCCCAATCAATATGCGTTTGCACGCAAAGATAGAGAAAAAATTTTATGGCTGTGCGGCAATTTGAAATCATCAAAACTTAACGTATTCTATCGGCAGATTCGTGCAAAAAAAAATTGAGGAAAAAGCTAATCAGAATCTTTTCTTACTAAATAATTTTATTTTATATAGTATTCGAACTACGTTCGGGCGCGACACATCTTATCAGCTGTGCGGCTTTTCCACACATCATTCAACATTACGCCGCCTCCTTTACACGAAAAGATAGAACTTCAATCGAATTACAAAAGCTTACCAAAAGTAATTGATTGTTTCTTAACAAAAAATAGACTGTAGTTCCACAAGATATAGATTGCAGCATCAACAAAGATGTGGCCATGATCGACGGCGAAGCAGTGGAACGGTCCACATAAAATCGATCAATTTTTTAACGAGAGTAACAGTTGAATGATTCTAATCAGAAGAGGTTTTTTTAAATATTTTGGACGGGAATTTTAAACGAAGCAGTTGGGCGTTGCTGATCAAAAATTGTTTTATCATACTTTTAACCGTCATGACAGTAAAATGCAACTCACTAAGGAGCTTAAAAAATTGCTTTTTTAACGGGATAGCTGTTGCTGATCATACAAGATTGTTTTTATTATACTGAACAGAAATGACAGCGAAATGCAGCTGACTGAACCAGGTTGCTTTCAATTTTTTTTAAATATTTTAAACCGGTATCAGCTGATTGTTGCTGATCAAACGACATGTTTTTTTTATTTTTTTTTGAACAGGAATAGCAAAGATTGATTTTGACGCCTTGAGCGTGAATGACTGTTAATTTTCGCTCATCATCAAAAGATTGTTTTTTGATACCTTAAACGGGAATGATTTTTTTAATATTTTGAACGGGAATAGCATTTGAGTGTTGCTGATCAAAGATTATTTTATTATACTTTTACCGGTCATGACAGTGAAATGAAACTGACTAAAAAGTACGGGAATAGCATTTGAGTGTTGCTGATCAAAGATTATTTTATTATTCTTTTAACGGTCATGACAGTGAAATGAAACTGACTAAAAAGATTGAAAGATTGCTGCTGATTTTGAACGGGATTTCAAAAAGATTTTGAACATGATAGTTTTTGCTGATCATAATACAAGATTGTTTTTGTTATACTGAACAGAAATAAAAGCGAAATGCAGCTGACTAAAACAGATTGCTTTTAGTTTTTTTAATATTTTAAACCGGTATCGGTTGATTATTCCAGATCAAACGACGTTTTTTTTTAATTTTTTTTGATCAGGAATGGTAGTTGAACGACATTTGACGACATGGAAAAGCTAACAAAACAAGATTGATTTTTGATATTTTGAGGGAATGGCTGTTAATTGTCGCTGATCAAAGAACATTTTTGATACTTTAAACGGGAATGACAGTGGAATACAAAAAGAATGAAACTACAATTAAGCGATATTGAAGAAGGTAACAAATCAGAGTTTATCTTGATACTTTAAATGGCAGTTGTTTGTTGCTAATTAAAAAAGATTGTTTTTCATATTTTGAATGGCAATGCAGTTATGATTGTGTTGCTACTGTTGCTTGCAGATCAAAGAATATTTACGCTGAATTAAAAAAAACAGCGGTTCTCATCAAAATGATGGCAAGTTGAAAAATAGTATCTGTGGCTCTGAATGATGCTGAAACAGCATTAACCAAATCACATAGTAATAAGTGATACGGTGACTAAATCAGGTTACGATTGAATCGACAGCAATAAACTCAGCAAAATCACATACTTGAAAAAAAACACTGTTTTAAAAAAACTGAAATGCTATGATTTTCAAAAAGTAGAAGCATCGACGGATACGATGTTCTTTAAAAATGAACGTTCATTTCTATGGTAAATCAACAACAGTCGGTTGAAGCAGCTCAAAATCAAAATGCAATGCATTTTTAGTCCGGATCGTGGGCATAGGTCAAAAAGCGAAAATCCACTCAAAAATAATAATTGTAGTTATCAGCTAACCGTGCCGTAGGCACGGGTCAATTTGCTAGTTATTATCTAACACTAGCCAATTGACCCGAGCGTATGTGGCTTAATCAATGCCAAGCCTTTTCGGTGAAGTGGCATTGAATTAAAAAGAAAAAACAGCAACGTTTACTGAATAATAACAAAAATTTACCTTGTGCTGCCGTGAAGTCGCCTACAATACAATATTTTTAATGTATTTAAATAACTAAAAAATGCGAAGTTTGTGATTTTGCTATTTTTACCCGTTTACCCTAACCGAAGGCAAGCCGTTTCGTAAGTGAAGTAAAATTGAATAAAAAATATAAAAACTAACTTTTTTCATTTACCCGTTTTAAAAAGCTAATGCTTTTTTACCCGTTTACCTAAGCCAAGCCTTTTTTGTAAAGTGAAAATGCGAAGTTTATGACTTTGCTATTTTTCCCCGTTCACCCTAACCTAAGTCAAGCCTTTTTGTATGTGAAGTAAGATTGAATAAAAACATAAAAATTAACGTTTTTTTTCAATTATCCGTTTTAAAAAGCTAATGCTTCTTTTACCCGTTTACCTAAGCCAAGCCTTTTTTGCAAAGTGAAAATGCGAAGTTTATGATTTTGCTATTTTTACCCGTTCACCCTAACCTAAGTCAAGCCTTTTTGTAAGTTAAGTAAGATTGAATAAAAAACATAAAAAAAATTTACCGTTTTTTTCATTAAAAAATACCCGTTTTAAAAAGCTAATGCTTCTTTTACCTGGTTACCCTAACATAAGCCAAGCCTTTTTTCTAAAGTGAAAATGAATAGAAGAAACAAAAAAGTGACGTTTATAATTTCGTTTTGCAGTCATTGCTTCTTTTTACCCGTTTACCCCAACATGACCCAAAGATTTTGCAAAGTGAAAATGAATGGTAAATACCATTTCGACCCAATTAAAAAACTAACTTTTTTCAAAGACGGTTTTGTTACATCTTTCGCAGTCGCTCGTCAAGTTTTGAGCAGCAACAATTGCCAGTTGCCCATCATGCGTTACGTTGAAATTGTCGCTCATAACCATGGAGTACCAATTTGAAAATGAAACATGGAGTATCAATTTCAATGAAATTTACTTGTTTTGAATCCAAAGTGCAACTTGCAATACCGATGTCGATGTGCGTTTTGCAACCCGATTTTTAAAAACAAAAAAGTTCAAACTTTTTTCAAAGACGGTTTTGTTACATCTTTCCCAGTCGATCATCAAGTTTTGATCAGCCACGCTTCCATTTGCCTATGCTGCGCTGAACTGTCTCTGTTGACCAAAGCGTATCATGATGACTCCAGCTATGAAGAGCGACGTTTTGAGAAAACAATCTCAACTGGCATTAATTAAAGAAATAGGTTAAGGAAATTGAGATGAAGTTTTCTTAAGTAGCAAAAACGGGCGCCAATTCAAATTGCAAAAAAGTGCCACACACGCACAGACACTTTGTAAATTTAATAATATAGACTAGCCTATTGACCCGAGCGTATGTGGCTTCATCAATGCCAAGTTTTTTTGGTGAAGTGGCATTGACTTAGAAAGAAAAAAACAGTAACGTTTACTGAATAATAACCCTGAAGAAAATTTACCTTGTGCTGCCGTGAAGTCGCCTACAATACAATATTTTTTAATGTATTTAAATAAATAAAAACTGCGAAGTTTATGATTTTGCTATTTTCCCCCGTTCACCCTAACCTTTTTGTATGTGAAAAGATTGAATAAAAAACATAAAAATTTACGTTTTTTTCAATTACCCGTTTTAAAAAGCTAATGCTTCTTTTACCCATTTACCTAAGCCAAGCCTTTTTTGCAAAGTGAAAATGCGAAGTTTATGATTTTGCTATTTTTACCCGTTCACCCTAACCTAAGTCAAGCCTTTTTGAAAGTTAAGTAAAATTGAATAAAAAATATAAAAATTAACGTTTTTACATTAAAAAATACCCGTTTTAAAAAGCTAATGCTTCTTTTGCCCGGTTACCCTAACATAAGCCAAGCCTTTTTTGTAAAGTGAACATGAACAGAAGAAACAAAAAAGTGACGTTTCTAATTTTGTTTTGCAGTCATTGCTTCTTTTTACCCGTTCACCCCAACATGACCCAAACATTTTGCAAAGTGAAAATGAATGGTAAATACTATTTCGACCCAATTAAAAAACTAACTTTTTTCAAAGATGGTTTTGTCACATCTTTCGCAGTCGCTCGTCAAGCTTTGAGCAGCAACAATTGCCAGTTGCCCATCGTGCGTTACGTTGAAATTATCGCTCATAACCATGTAGTATCAATTTGAAAATGAAACATGGAGTATCAATTTCAATGAAATTTACTTGTTTTGAATTCAAAGTGCAACTTGCAATGCCGATGTCTATGTCCGTTTTGCAACCCGATTTTTTAAAAACAAAAAGTTCAAACTTTTTTCAAAGACGGTTTTGTTACATCTTTCCCAGTCGATCATCAAGTTTTGATCAGCCACGCTTCCATTTGCCTATGCTGTGCTGAACTGTCTCTGTTGACCAAAGTGTATCATGATGACTCCAGCTATGAAGAGCGACGTTTTGAGAATACAATCTCAACTGGCATTAATAAAAAAATAGATTAAGGAAATTGAGATGGAGTTTTCTTAAGTAGCAAAAAAGGGCGCCAATTCAAATTGCAAAAAAATGCCACAGACACACAGACACTTTGTAAATTTAATAATATAGATGATCACGAATTTGAAATGTAGCGCGCTCTCAATTTGTGTTTTAGTACAGTAGCAGCGCAGGTTGTCCATTTTCAAGCGATCGTTCAATTTTGCTTCACAGATGCTGAGGTTTGTTTCAGTGGCATTCGTGTTTGGGATCTGCGCATGTGTCACAAACACCGGCGGCAACCGAAACCGGTCACCACGTTCGAATACACCGGAAAGAATGACAGAAAAGGTTAGTTGAGGAAACTCGATTGGCTTTTTATATATTTCGCAAGTTTTTCGAGTTCATGTTTGTTCGACCACAGTCGCACTCTAAATTATAGGCAATCAGCTGATTGGCTGGTGATCACACGTGATGCATGCCTTTAGTGCGCCGGCGTTTTTGTGGAGGCGGCGCCTGTCCTCCACAGAATGCATGCATCACGGTGGTCACCCACCAATCAGCTGATTGCCTATAATTTAAGAGTTCGACTGTGTAGACAGACACGTGTTTCGTGCGCAATCAGTCAACCATCTATGATTTAGAGTTCGACTGTATCAATCATTGTGGCCATTACAATTCTCTATTGTCGTACAGGCTTCAGCTCGCTTTGTGTCGATCGTTATCGTGCCTCGCTGTTCGCGTTGGCGACCGATGCGACGCTCTACGAATACTCGCTGCATTCGACGCGACGATCCAGCGGTGGGCATGTTCGCGGTTTCTGCAATCCGTGATGTGAACGCGTGGTTTGTTTGCGGCCACTGTTCATACTGACGTATGCCACCGCCGCACGTCAATGGACGGTGGTATGCAATAACACGAGGTGCCGTATAGGTGTGTACGGATGGTAGAATGCAAAAAAAACACGAAACCTGACGTGACGTTGTTGTTGGGATTTTTGGGCGATGTTTTTAGCCAGGACTAACCCAGAGAAGTGTACAGAACACCATTGAGTAGGGCACCCATCAGTTTTCTGTCATTAAGTGCCCATACACCCCTCGGCGGGGCTCGATCCTTCGAGCGCACAGACTGTTGTCTAACGCACCAGGCGACGAGGGTGACGTGCCGTGCCGTGTCGTACACACACACATACGTCAGTATGAACGGGCCTCCAGACAGCCTAACAATGCCACTTGACTAGCGTGCACGTGTGTTTCTTGCAGTCGGCCAATACGCGGCCGGTCACGTGGACACGTTCTACGTGCATTCGGCCGCCTCGCAGACGCACGCGCTCGTGCTCACTGGCGACAGCACCGGGCAGCCGCGCGTCTTCCGCACGGACGCACGACGGCGAACGGCCACTGCCGAGTATGTGCTCGGTGGACACTGCGCCGGCCAGGAGGTGAACGTGTTGCTGTCAGCTGGCGTTCATGCAGCAGTATTTGGTGACGCGCTGCTGTGCTACATCTACGCGCTCACGATACACTGCTTCATGAATGCCGCTCAAGCTGTCAGACGCATTGCTTCAGTGATCGCACCATGGCTGTCTGGTGCGACGGCGTCCTGGAAGGTGCTGTAGAATGTCGCAAATCGTTTCTGCGGCAACCAGCAGCGTGCCGCAAGCGTCCGTCCCGCATCGTGCTGCGACAGCCGCGCACCACCACACAGCACAATGCTAGACCACACCGTCGCACGGCTTTGCGCCGTAATTTTGACCGCTGTTGAAAGCATGCCGTATCTGTCACGCCGCAACTGATCACAAAAAATCAATAAACCCAAGGGATCACTATGCAACAGGTGAACGGCGTGTCGTGGTCAGTGAATGGCGACATGCTCGCCACGTTGGACGACGAAACGTGGCGTTTATGGTGCTTGGACCAAGGCCTCGTTGACGACATGACGCACAAGTGGCCCGCTGACGGCATTGCGGCTGACGCTGTGAAAGCGGAGGTGCAACCGGCTCATTGTTCCTGATTGCTCTGAGTTGAAATTTTACAGTTTCATTTCAGTGTGATTGATGAAGATTTCTTGGCTTAAGGTCTGTTTGTACTGACGTGTGCTGACGTACGTCCAAGGCACGTCTTCATGGACGGCAGGTATGCAATGGCACGAGACGTTGCGTGACCGTGCCGTACCCGTTCGCGCATACGTCAGTATAAACGGGCATATTATTTTATGCACGGCTTCCAATGCAAGTGTATAATTGGCTGTGTGATGTTGTTAGCAGATTTTGTTATAAGCTTGTGGAATCTGTATTTCTGTTTTATTGTGTTGTTGAACGTGAGTTATTTTGAAAATATCAATCGACAAGACAACAAGGCGGCATAGTTTTTGCAGTTTTATGCGGGTCATCGGAACCAGCTGCTGAGTTTGAATCCAGACCAGCAGTATTTTCGAGTTGTGCGTCACCGGTGCAGAAGGAGACAGTTTGTCTTTGTCCACACTCCACACCCCCAATTTTGTGGGGATGAAAAAAAATTTGAAAATTGTTTTTTGGTTTGGTTTTGCAAAGCGAGTTTATTGATTTGGAATGTTTTCATTAAACTGCAAGCTTTTTAAAAAATTAAAAATCAATGTCAAAACTAAAAAACTGCAGAAAATTAAACTAAAAAAATAAAGTTTTTCTTGCTGCAGGTATTTCAAAAAACTGCTCTGGTTTCCACTTTGCTCATCGATCCGTTCCTTCTGATCGTATTGTATCGTTCAGTTCCACTTTTTTGTCGATAAAATAGAAAAAAACTTGTAACCATTACGAACGATGTCGCAACGTTCGTACGATCGAGCGATCACGATTTTCAGCCCGGACGGACATTTGTTTCAAGTGGAATACGCGCAGGAGGCTGTGAAAAAGGGATCCACTGCTGTGCGTATTTTCGGTTTCTTTAGGAAAAATTGGAAGATTGTATTCTAAACTGTTAAGGAACGGAAGTAATATCATCAGATAAACAACGTTCATGCTTAGCATGCTGCTGAGCTGATTGGTTGCATGATTTAAAAAAACTAGTTTTATGGTTGGTCCGTTTCAAGCAACCGAAACACATCACTGCCAACTATTGTGACCGTTTTCGGTCGTCACGCTTTTGGTTTGGGCGCCTTGAGTTTTGGTAGCAGAATTGAGGGTTATTCAATGCAGTATGTTTCTCCAAACCTGTCAGATTTTGTAAGACTTTAGAATAAGTGTGGATCCGGTTTGATTTGAATTAAAAAACCCTCATCTTTGTGGCTAACTATGTTTGTTCATTCTCGTACTCTAGTATTCTACTGAGAAAGATGACAGGTTTAAAAAAACGTACTTTACTTCATTGCGTTGCCATTTTATCATTCTTTCATTCTCAGGTGGCGGTTCGTGGCTCAGATTCAATTGTGATTGCCGTTGAGAAGAAATCGGTGCCAACCCTGCAGGACGATCGCACCATTCGCAAAATCCACCGAATCGACGACCACGTGATCCTGGCGTTTGCCGGTCCGCTCCGGTTTTGGATTTGAACATTGATTGTCAATTGACTGATTAAAGTTGTCGACAGCAAGTTTTCTGGTGTCGCCCAACACGTGGGAAAGGTAGAGGTAGTGACGCAATTTAGCCGATCGAGCGGGCTGGGCTCGGTCTGGTACGGACACCGTGCATGTTGGAAAACAACCCGGCACGCTAGATGCGTCGGCATCATTGCATTTCTGCTTAATTGTTTGTGCAAGAAAATTTTGACTCGTCCACCTTGAGTCAGGCCTCTCGGCGGACGCGCGTGTGCTCGTCGATCTCGCGCGCGTCGAATGCCAGTCGCACAAATTGACCGTGGAGGACCCGGTGACACTCGCCTACATCACGCGACACATCGCCAACACGAAACAGGTGCGCTGCGGGCATTTTTTGTTTTGGTTTCGAGACCGGATGCGCGCACAGATAGGTAAAACAGTTTCATGCATGCCGGGGGAATTCAAAATTGGCAGTGCGATCCGAGTCCCCTAAGCAGGGCCGGGTCACTTTTGAATTTCCCTACTTTTGACTCTGAATTGCCACATGACGATTGAAACTAGTCTCCTTTCACGTCTGTTAACCCACTGAGTCGCCGAATCTGAAAAATTGATAATCGATTGATTGGTTGGCGAAATGGGTGCGTTGATTGACGGGAAACTGAATGCCCCTCGAGAGCATCATATCGCGTTTGGTGTGTTTTGTCGGAAGGAAACAGTCGAACGATATCTAACACCTGGGCAACAAAATGCTGATTATTGCTCCACTGACCAAGCCAGGCCACCAACGTCGGTTGGCAAACGGAACGCTGGCGTTGGTTGAACATGCATCACCCGTCTTTATGACCTGTCACTTGTGCGGATTGACTGCCATCACAGGCAGTCTCGCACGCAATTGTGTTTCCATCAGTCAAATAAAAAACGAACGAACAGAAATACAGACGATCGTTTTTAGCCAGGGCTAACCCAGAAAAGCGTTCAGGTTTCTCTGTCATTGAGTGTCCAATACACACCCCGTCGGCGGGGCTCGATCCCCCCCCCCCTCCGAACGTGTGGACTGTTTCAGAAACCGAAGTTTTCAATGTGTTCATTGCAGAAATACACGCAGAGCACCGGTCGGCGACCGTTTGGCATCTCGATGCTGATTGGTGGATTCGATCCAGACGGCACGCCTCAGTTGTTCCAGACAGAGCCGTCCGGCTTGTACGCTGAATGGGTGGTCAGTTGATTGATGCGTCTAACTCTGTAACATATGCAACTAGCTGACTGATTGGTGATCACGTTTATCAGCATGCCATCCGTGCAAACCAAAAACTCCGCCTCCAATCAGCTAGCTGGATATGTAACAGAGTTGAGACTGCAGAAGTGTCACCGACAACAGCATGTCTCTGTGTGGTCGTGTCACCACCAACTGCAATTAGCTGTCAAATTGTCACACGCTATTTTTCTCTTGTTTTTCTATTTGATTGAATTTAACTCGCGCTGATTGCTCGGATCACCATGATGAAATGGATGGCTGGAGGTGATTACGGCTGTTGTAGTCAATTTTTATTGGCAAAGAACGACCAGGTTTTTATTGTTATTGATTGCAGGCGAACGCAACAGGACGTGGTCAGAAGTCCGTCCGTGAATACCTCGAGGAGCACTACAACGAGGACGCCGTGAAAGACGAGGATGTGAGCGCGCGGGAGTTCAATTACGATCGTTTTTTTGGTTCTGCGACTCAAAGCGCGCATAGAACAAGAAACGCCGTTTCACGCTTGAAACGGGAATTCCAAATTGATGGAGTGACCCGTGTCCCTGAGATACGGTTGAATCACTGGGACCATTTTGAATTGCCGTGAAACTGAAACATGAAACTGGTTTCCCATCGAAGTCGGCAAACGCATTGAGTCGCAGAACGCATTCAGTTCCATCTTTCTTAATGATTTTTGCGTCTCTGCTGATTTTTGCGTTTGTGAAATGATCGTGCTGATTGGTTGTTCAAACAGACTTTCTGACTCATGGCCTGGTGCTGTCGTTGTGTGATAATCTGTTGATCTATTCCCAGGTGTTTTTTCAGAGCACATTGAAACTGGCCGTGAAGGCGCTTTCCGAGGTTGTGCAGAGCGGCGCAGCCAACATTGAAATTGCAGCACTGACGAAAACGCACGATCCGGTCACCGAAAAGGTTGTTCCATAAACGGGCCTTCACTGAATGCTGAAACTTTTATGGCATAATAATAATGTCAATGCGTAAAAAAGTCTTTCTATTTTTAATAAAATGATTTGCTCATCATTGAAAGCCATTTTTCAGACGTGTCCTTTTTCAGATGTCATTTGTCATGCGTAAGTTGTCGCTTGAAGAAACGGAAAAACTGCTGAAAGAGTGTGAAACGGAGAAAGCGGCAGAAGCGGAGAGCAAGAAAACCAAGAAATAATAAATGAATTTTATTTGTGCAGCGAATCTGTTGTGATTATTGCAATTGTTCGGAAGTTGAATTTGTTTTGTTTCTATGCTTGTCCACTCCACAGAGAACCGCGATTTTCGCCCCGGTCATTTCCGGTTCTATTCTTTGTTGTTTTTTTTGTTTCATCGTTCTGAAAAGTCAATTTTGTTGTTGTTCTTGTTGAGACAAGCGGGTGAAATTTTTTAAATGGTTGATGTTCTTTACGGTGATAAAAAATGAGTTCGCGGTATCAGAAGTATCACATTCTTGTTGCTTATTCGATTGCCCATATTTTTTCAAGGATCATTCGTGCAATGATCCGTATTTTTTAGATCAAAGAATATTTCTGTTTTGCAGAACCTGTGGGTAGAAACAAGTGTTGCGAACTGCGTCACGCAACGACTAATGCTGATGTAGCGAGTAAAATCGATAAACGGCTAACCATATATTTACAGAAACTCTTAAAACACGCTCCAGTTTATTGGCCTTCTGTTTTTCGCCACAGCCGTGCCGTTTCAACGAAAAATGAAACATTCGCTTCGGGCATTGCCTTTACGTTTTTGTTTATTTTGAAATTCCGAAATTCCTTTCTTTTTGTTCAGATTTGAATTCACAAATCGCATTCATCACTTGAAACAAAAATAAATTCATCTTCAACTTCTTTCTTGCTGATAAAGACGTGTTTTGGATCGATTTGTAAAAGTGCCAAGTTGACAAGCCAGGAAGAAAATGCCGACCGGCACTGGAGGAAACATGGAGCCGCTTGGGCCGCGGCGAAAGCTGGGCACGGCAATAGAAGGTGCGCATTTTTAATTTTTATTATCAATTACAGTCGAAACTCTAAATTATAAGTTATCAGCTCAGCTCCCTCAGTTGATTGGTTGGTGCGTGATCATGCAATTTTGGGTATTTGCTTGTTCACTGAAGTTTGCCCTGCACAGAAAGCATACATCAATTGATCACCTGCAGATCAGTTGATTGCGTATGAATTAAGAGTTTCGACAGGAGTAAACTGCCGCAACAACAAAGGTCGAGTTTGTCAACGAAATTGTGGTGAGTGAGTTTTTGCGTCGCAGAAAAGTCCAGCTCCGTCGAGAAGGAGCGCGAGCGAAGCAGCAGCAAACGACGACGACGCAGCCGTAGTCGATCCAAGGGAGAGCGACGGCGGCGAAGTCGCAGTCGTGAACGATCCTCCCGGCGACGGACGCGCAGTCGGAGTCCGGATCGTGATCGTGCGAGACAAAAATCGACGGATATTAAAAGTGAGCATGCAGCACGCTATTACGCAGTTCCAAGTTGATGCTGTTCTGGTTAGCGATTGTTTTCGCGGCTGTACATGTTTCTATCACTGAATCGCTGTCCTGTCCAGATGAGCCGATGGAGACACCAAGTTTTGGCGAGGCGATGGCAGCTGCGACGACCGAGGCGGCCGCCACGATGGCGGCAATGTTCGCCACCGAGCAGTCGCAGGCGCCAGGTGCACCGGCGTCAGGCAATGACACTGCAGGTCGGTTGCTGGACTGGTCGAGTCGAGCCAAACCGTTGTTTTGGTCTGGTTGTGAAAGTGGTTTCTGTGGCATTGATACATGGTTTATCCAGTTGTTTCTCAGACGTGCTCTTCTCACCAATCCTCGCAGCAATGTGATTTCCCGTTATGTGTTGTGAATCAAAGTCTTTTTGATCGTCTTCCGTATTGTACGCTATTCTTCACCAGTTTTTATCGTTTCGCAAACACGAAAAGTGAACTGAAATGGATCGGATCGGTGTTTTCAGCGGCACCGCGTCGTCGCAAGTCGCGCTGGGCATCGGACAAGGCGTTCGTGCCGGGCATGCCGACGATGCTGCCGCAGAATCTGTCCGAAAGTCAACAGCGCGCCTATCTCCGTCAGTTTTTTCACAGTTTTTTTTCAATTGATTTTCTGGTTGTTATTGTTTGGAAGTCGGTCCAACGCGAACGCGTTTGGATAAGAAACAAAAACGATGGCGACACCATGTGCTGTGCGGAGCGGTGGTGAGCACACGTGACGCCACAATTGGCGTGTTTGCGCGCCTTTCGCGCGTGTCACCACCGTCATTCTCTGGGAAACGTTTGCCATTTCCCCCGGAATGCTCGTGGCGGCGTCTTTCTGCCGCCTGTCTCGTTGGTGTCTGTCTCGGCTGAGGCTGACACAGCTCGAAATCGAACACGATTACGCGTCATTGGAGATTGATTGGTGTTTCGTAAGTTTGCGTGAGCAGGTAAAAAAAGTTATGGCGGAACGAAACGACACGAAAAAACGGTAAGGTACCACGCGTGGACACAATAATGTCAGTTGACTCGAGACTGGTAAGCGAGATGATACTGGATCTTTATTGGAACCTGTAAAAGGCGATGACAGCCATGCGTTGCATATTTCTATTTGACAGGCTCTAATGAACGATCGTTATATTATGTAGCATAATGTGCGAAATGTTGCACTCGATCAACATCACCACTTAAATATTGTTGCATTTCGTATGCACGTGCTCAACCGCCCAAACGGGCCCAATTTTAGTACAACTGCAAATCGAAGACGCAACGCGAAAACTGCGCTCCGGCGACTTCGGCATCCCGTCCGATCCGACGCAGAGGTGACAGAAATCCGGCGCCAACCAGCCAAAAACGCGCAAATGCCCGTTTTTGTAATCAGAAATTGTGTCGAAAATTTTGTGTGTGTGTCACAGTTTTGACTGGCAGAGCGCCCGTGTGTGCCCGACTCGTTTTGGGTCCACGAACCAATCAACATATCGTGGTTTATCGAAGATTTTATTTATTTATTTTGTTTGAAGCGGGTTATTATGATGAAGATTAACATATACTTGGAAAGTTGAAAATCATAATCAAAAACAACAGCCCATTTCGGTTTTCAGCTAATGAATGCTTTCTTGCTTTCCAGGTCTAATCAAAGTGATATGTATTCTTACAGGTTATAAAAAATAAAATAAAAGTGAATTGCTTGATCAAGAAAAAATCAAACAAACTGTTCTCATCCTTTTAGCTTTAGCACGTCAGCGACTAGATCCAGGGATTCCACTAATAATTCCATCCAATTAAAATCGACATTTTTTACAGCATAAACAGGAATTGTGTGCGTGAAAACGTTTGATTTCACCGCAAAAGAATGTATTATTTCAGTTATATGCGTTTTTCTTGTTTCGTCAACCAAGAGCATTTCCAAATCACAAATCCAAATCACGATCGCAAAATCGAGTGACAATCTACCGTTTGAACGCATGCGAAACAGTTGCCGATATGAATACGCTCTTGCTAAAGTGTGCGCGTTGGAAATTTGCAGGTCCCCGTCACCGGAGCCCGTTTATGACACGCACGGCAAACGGCTGAACACACGCGAGGTGCGGTACAGGCAGAAGCTCGAGAAGCAACGCCACGAGAACATACAGGAGATCCTGAAAATCAATCCGCAATTCAAACCGCCGCCCGATTACAAGTGCGCTGTTATATTCACTGATTTTTTGATTATACTCTAAATTTCAATTCCACTTTTTGTGTTTCAACGTGCAACATAGCCACTACGGCAAATCGACCAAAAACATAGTTGCTTTTAAGCAGTTCCTTCTTAGTGTAACTCTCCAAAAAAATGATCACGAAAAAACACGAGCATCCAAACAGCAAACGAACAGCAACCAACAACAAAACGGTGCCAAGCAACCCGAAGGAAAACCAGGAAACCTCGATTTTGCAGACCGCCCGTTGTGAAGCTGCACGAGAAAGTGTGGATCCCGCAGGACAAACACCCTGAGATCAATTTTGTCGGTCTGTTGATTGGCCCGCGCGGCAACACGCTGAAGGCACTAGAACGAGACGTGCGTTGTTGTCGAATTCTGAATTATCGCTTCTTTGTTGATCAAGTCAAGGCATCGGTTGTTGCTTTCGACACCACCTAGCCAGTTGATTGCTGATTGGTTGTAACTTGAATCGAGTATGCTGATTGGTTCGCAAGTTGTTGTCATCACGATTCGATTCATAAAGCTGCGCAAACGGGTAGGTTGAAAATCTCATCAATAAGCCAATGTCAATGTCGTTTTTCAATTCAGCCAATGCACCAAATTTGTATGGCTAAAAGTGTATTTTTTCGCTGCAGACGGGCGCCAAGATCATCATTCGCGGCAAGGGCTCGGTGAAGGAGAGCAAGATCGCGCGGCCCGACCGAATGCCGATGCCGGGCGAGGACGAGGAGTTGCACGCGTACATCACCGCTACGAGCCAGGAGATCATCGCGGATGCGGCCGACAAGGCAAGCGCTCAGTTGATTGATAAATAAAAGGCAATCAGCTGATTGGTGATCACGTGCATGCGGCACTTCTGTACAGGCATTGCCGTGGAGAAGGCGGAGTCTGTCCTGGACACTGCAGAACGCGTGCATCATGTGATCACCAGCCAACCAATCAGGTGATTGCCAAAACTTTTGAGTTCGACTGTAATTGTCAATCAGTGTTTTCTTGGTTGTCTCAAGCTCAAGTTGTCTCTGTTGAATAGTTGACTTGACTCTGGCATTAAAATGTGTTTTTAAACCAAAATGATATGGTGGCACTCTGGATCAGATGCAACAGTGATGTGCCCCGTTTGAAACATTTTGAGTTGAAATGTTTTCTGTTGAACTATCTACTTTGAAAACCTGTTTCAGCGTGTAATAATTGGGGCAGTGCAACCAACGGATTGAAATTTAAAGCGGCATTCATGACACAGTATTTAGTCACTAAACACAGATTCATGAATTGCGCTTAAAAGACCAGTGCGAAACTTGATTGAGGTGTGTCTTTGCGTTGCAGATCAATCAAATCATCCAGCAAGCACTGGAAACACCCGAGAACTACCAGGAGTTGCGTAAGGTGCAGCTGCGCGAGTTGGCCGTGCTCAATGGAACGTTACGCGCTGAGGTGAACGCAACTGATGCTGTTGTTCTTGACTGGAAACTTTTTTTATTTTGCGCGCTTTTATTTTCCCGATGAGCTTCACCTCGTGAACTAAACAGCGAATGATTTGGAACTGCTGTGCATGGCGATGTACAGAGAGGAAACAAGTTTTTTTTGAAAAAAAAACAGAGCGACAGTCAACAAGTCAAGTTGATTGTAATTGTCTTGCTGTAATTCTACTGTACAGTATGGTCGATTAAACATGGCAGCTTTTTTCAGGGTGCAAGGAGCGCGCGAAATTTGAATCAATGAAAAAAAGATGTTCAGAATCCCAATTGAGTGTCAAATTTTACGTGTTTCTCAAAATTAATTGGTAATTCGTGCTATTCTGTTCATTATTTCTCCCTTTGCACACTCGATTGGCGGATATTGTCAGTAGTACCCCTGCAGTGTTTCATGTCCGTCGTTCCATTTTGCAGTACTCTGCGTTCATGTCCGAACTGGGCGAGGCACCGCCGCCGTCTGGCGGTGGCGCATCGAGAGGCGGCGGACTCCGGCCACCCCTAAACTCGGGCCCATTTCGCCCGCCCTACCGGTCGGCCGGCCCGGACGCACCTGGAAGCGGCTACGGCTATGGAGGCGGCTCGGAGCGGGTCGGTTCGGTTTTGTTTTGGTTGAATTGTTGCTATCAGGCCCGTTCGTACTGACGTATATGCAGCTATGCGGCAAGTCACTCCCACGGCGGTCTCGTTGCCGCATACTGCCGTACATACAGACGTGCCACGGTCTCTCGTATCTCATAGCATACGACCGTACATGGAGAAAGCGGCACCGTACTTCAGTATGAACTGGCCTTTACGTTTCATTGAAAGATTGAGATTAAGAAACAAAAGCGACTGATATATAAGGCAGCCGCAGTTCGTTGCGAATGTGCTTGCCGTGAAGCTGCGTAAAAGCAAAATGATCAGTTGCAGGCACATCGTGCCACAAGGACATGTATGTTGCGAGTGACGACCTTGCCAAAAGAAACTTCTGTGCAGTTTTGTATGCAATACGCTGATTGGTTGAAAAATAGAACTTGTTCTGCATTATTCTGCGGCGTGACTGCTTTGGCTGAAAAACAAACACCGAACTGGAGACAATGAGCTGTTTGATTACATTTTCCAGGGAGGTCGTGGCGGTTACAGAGGCCGCGGTGGGCGGGGCGGCTACCGGCCGGAGCCGGTGATGCGCGTGAATCTAGCAGCAACAATGGCCAATCAGCAGGCTTCTAATAAACCGCCGTCGCTAATGGACGCACCTGGCGGCGGCTTTGGCGGAGGCAATTATGGCGGCGGAGGACAATGTGCGTTTGCGGTTTTTTTCGTATTCATTCATTCATTTTTTCCGAAAAGCAGAAACCTGTATGAACAGCATTTGTTACGGAGTGCAGCTGAAGGCTGCGGTTCGCAGAAAACCGAGTTTATTAGTTCCATGCCAGTCCCATTTTGAATCTGAATTGGAATTAGAATAGGTACAAGCGTACAGCACGCACGCATCTAACCTAGCCACTTGATTTTGCAACATGGCAAACTATTTTCAGGCGTCTAAGATTTTTATATTTGTTTGCCCATTTCAGCTATGCCAGGCCCGCCCGGCAATTGGAATTACAGCGGTGGACCTCCGGAAGGAGGCGGGAACCAACAAAGCGGCTATCCTGGAATGATGGGCATGTTTTACGATGATTTTTTTTTATTTTTTCAAGCGACCGTGTGGAATCAAAAGCAGCTTTTTATGGGCGTAGCCATTTTTTGAAAAATGCTTTTGAATAGAATGAGCTGATTGGTTGATTTGACTGCAACATGCAAAAGTATGTTGACTACTGCTATACCACTGATCAGCATGCAAGATCCATCACGAGTGAAGGCCAGCAGAACAAAAAGGTCTGTTTGGGTGAAATGAAAACAGAAAGTTATGAGAGAATGTAACTGCCTGCACTGCAACATTGTCTTTCTTTCCTTTCAGGCATGGGCATGATGCCGCCCCCACCGCCCCCTCCCCCCGGTGGCCAGGGCCCAGTGCCTGCGCCTGGCGGGGGTCCGCCCAGCGTCGACCTATCAACATTGCTCGCACCACCGCCGCCACCCGAGTGATTGTTTTTTTCGAAAGTATCATTTTGTTTTTTTTTTGTGTAAAAAACATTTTTATTTGTCCCAGGGTTTCGTTGAAAAACTCGGACTCAGACATCAGACCCATTTAGCAAACATTAGTCGTGGTCAACTCAGCCCGAAATTTCATGGACAAGTGACCCACTTGGGATGGGTGAAAAACATGACTTATACACAGCTAGCTGATTGGCTGCATTGAATGCGTTAAGCGGCATTCATGAAACAATATTTAGTGACGCATAGCTGTGTTAAAACATGGCCACGCGGTCACTAAAACTGCGTCATGAATGCACCTCCACTCGGTGTCATCAGCTTGATGCAGTCAATCTGTATCCGTTGTTTTTTTGCTTTTTTTAACGCGCTTGCCGCGCACCCAATGGTGTTCGATTGCACTTTCTTGGGTTTGTTGTGATTACCGCGGTCTGTTACAGAATGTTCGTTTAAACGTGTCAACTTTTTCGCTGCGCGCGAAACTTTGAATAACAAATGAGAAGAGCGACGGTACCGGATTAGGTTGAAATCAACACACCATTTGAGGCTAAATATGTTTCGTCGCAACATCGGTCCCGTTGTTTCGTTGTTTCGCGAAGTCTGTATTCTGCGAAAAAAAGGACAGGTTTATAGAAAACTACTGTACTTGATTGTTTCTGTTTCTCGCTGTTGTTCCGTGTCGATCTGTTGCTGTTGTCGTTTTTGGAATTATTGATTTATCACCAATGTTATGTTTTTTTGTTGAGCTGCAGCAATCTGCATCTCAAAACGTTTCAACAGAAATTTTTGTTTGCAACGAAGTAAACAAGAGTCAGCCAGCGAACCAAACACAATTTTGGGGCAGTTCAGGCCACCACGTATTCGGCACCGTCATGTAAAATGGTTCTATGACGTGTTTGTGAATGATGATCGCTGTTTTTTGCTCCTATGAACGACACGTGACGAAGTTTTGTGTGCATGAATTGACCTTGTGGCTGCATGCTTGATCAGACGCCCAGAGCATGCCAGTTTCAAAATTGCCGCCAAATTGTGGCGTTTTTAGCTGTTCACGTTTACTTTATCATGTTGTATCTGTTTATCTGAATTGTTCTCCTGTTATCGTTTGATCATTTGTTAAGCGGTTTTACAAGTTTTTTTGTGAATTTGACCGAGAATTTATATATGCTTTTGTTCCAAGCAACTGCTTGCGGTGTGTTCTTGTTCGATTTTTTCTGTGTTTTTGTTGCGTCTCTTTCTTGAAACAATTGTTTTTTGGGCCAATGGCGGTAGTAAAGAATGAACGTGTGCAAAACAACTGTGTGCGACTGTAACTACAAAAAAAAACGGTGAAACCAAATAATTTTTCAC
Organism: Theristus sp. LFF4_11; assembly: GCA_030248135.1. Lineage (NCBI taxonomy): Eukaryota > Metazoa > Nematoda > Chromadorea > Monhysterida > Xyalidae > Theristus > Theristus sp. LFF4_11. The sequence continues at coordinate 8,451 of JASANC010003481.1, read as the reverse complement.
AGGCGATTTATTTCATGACATTTCAACAGTTCTCGTCTCGACCAAACAAAACACACAAATTCTCCTCGCTCCTAAAACAATCTTTGACGACTGAACACAGTATAACAACTATTTTGAATCAAAATTGGATTTTCCAACAACAACAGAAACAACAAACACTCGGAACGTGTTCACTTCTTGCCTTTGCCCTTTCCAGCGGTCGAAGCGCCACCAGCGCCAGCCTCGCCGCTGGGGTTGTAGATCAACGTTGAATAGCACTTGCCACAGTAGTAACTGCAATGCAATCGTAGATGGCTGCGGCATTCATGAAGCAGTATTCAGTGACGCGTAGCTGTGTTACAACATAGCTACGCGGTCATTAAATACTGCTTCATGAATGCCTTTTTAAGTGTTTTGCTCATTGCGTTTTCCTTAACCAATCAACCGTAACATAACACCGGTATGAAGGACTCCACGCGCTCATCGCAAAAAACCGCCATAGAAACAAAATGGAGTCACTGGCGCGTAAGACCTGATGTGGGGCGACTGATGACATAAACGAAAAAAAATGCGGTGCCCTCTGGCTCGTCAGTGCGACCGGAACCGGACACCTGGCAGAACTGCCCACACAGCGTTTTACTTGCTTCCTTTGGGCATCATGGTTTCTCAGTGTTCACTCATCATTTTACAGATTCAGGTTGGTGATTCCAGATTCAGCGAATTTTGTCTTGGTATCAAGTCGGAACAAAAACCAGAGAAAATGAGCCCCGACGCCGTCGCCCCCCCCCCACCCCTCACCGATCAAAATGCGACGCCATGAACGATCCGCCGCCGCAGCTCGCCTGTGAGCACTCCTTGCGCAGACGCGTGATCTTGCCGTTCTCATCGACCTGCGTCAAACTCAAACTCTTCAGCTGCTTTTCCATACGATACAACCCGAAACTTTTTTGAGAAAAAACAGTAATAGCCACAACCCACAACACAATAATAATGGATGACCGAGGACAACTGGCTAGTTGCTCTGTTCTGGTGCAATTGTACAGTAGGTTTGTTTAAAGCGGTCACTTTTTCTTGCAGACTACCAAGAGCTCGTGCGAGAAGAAAGAACGGGATCGGAGTTGTCAGGAGTCAACGAAACCCGATCGATACATTCGTTCTTTTCACTGCAGTTCAATGTTTCGCATGTTCTGCATTTCGCGAAAAAAGTGACCGACAGTTATAAACAAACCTACATTGCCGCAATCAGCCAAATCAGCAGCTCCTGTCGCAGTTTGCACTATTGCACATTTGTCTGAAAGTTGAAGTGCTGAGACTGAGACCACTGCACATTTACAGTCTAACTCAATAACATATCCGACTAGCTGATTGGTCGGTGGTCACGTGATACATGCATTCTATGCACACCAAACTCCGGCGAACTCAGCAATTCATGCACAGAATGCATGCATCAAGCAATCAGCTGGTTGCATATGTATTGAGTTAGACTGTGGATAGAAACACACCAACACACCTTGTAGTACTTTAGCACGCCCAATTTTACTTTCTTGTGCTTGTGTTTGTTCTTCTTCGGCGTCGTGTACACCTTCTTCTTACGTTTCTTTGCGCCACCACGTAGTCTGAAACAAACAAAAACAACGTCAATAAATTTCCATATTATTTGAGAAATAATTTTATTCTTTTAGTCTGAGCTGACTAGCTGAGTCAACTGCACACGTGGGCAGTTCCATATACGAAACGTATTAGCACGCAAGGGCGTTTCAGAAACCAACAATGATAATTTCTGGGCTTTAAGGCTAGGTTCTGGAATCTGGATTCGCCTAGCTTTCACATTAGATTGCTATTTCTCCTCGTCTCCACCAACCTCTCCGTGCTCAGAATAAGTGCGTTTTTCAATTGCGACGCAAAATTTTTAAGCTGCAACACATTGAAGTCAAAATTCTGCTTTTCCGACACTGCTCAGTGCACACCTCACTGGCCAAATTAAAAAGAAAACTCGTTTACACAATTTAACCCAAAAATAACGCCAAATCGTCGTGTTCGTGTGGCATAAAGTGCCGTGTATTATCGCGCATGTTATCGAGCATACGATATGAACGTTCAACGTATGGTGACACTTTTATGCCACCACGACCACAACACGAGCTGCGCAGAAAGCGGCGGCGGCGGCACACCGGAGCACGAGATGCAGCGTCGACTCCTTCTGGATGTTGTAATCGGACAGCGTGCGCCCGTCCTCCAGCTGTTTGCCGGCGAAAATCAATCGCTGCTGATCCGGCGGAATGCCCTCCTTGTCCTGAATTTTCGCCTTCACATTCTCGATCGTGTCCGACGGCTCCACTTCGAGCGTGATCGTCTTCCCGGTCAACGTCTTCACGAAGATCTGCATTGTTCGCGTTTTCAGACCGACGGCGACGTCCGGTCGGGGGCTTTCTTGCGATCTCTGGAAACAAATTCAGAACGAACTTTTTACGAACACATACAACGACAAAACACCTTCCACGGTTTTTTAACCTGCTGGAGATCGCAGTCAGCACCGAATAGGGTTGTTAGAAAACCAAAAATCGTCATTGTTGTGTGAAAAAATTTTTAAATTGAAAAACCACAGTTGTGCCAAGCAGTACCGTGGGCGGGGGGTGGGGGTAGAGATGTCAAAAAAAAATTTCTATTTTTTTTCTTTAAAAAAATTTTTTTTTAATTTTTTTTAAATCAAAGTTGTTCAGAATTTTTCAGGGAGTCCGAATATCACCATCTGAGGAGCCACCGACTTACCATATGACCCCCACTCATATGGGAGGAGGGTGAAAATTTCAGACTTGGTTTCGGCGACCCCATTTTCCCACCGACGACATCACGTCTCGTGTTTTGCCTCTCAATTCACCTCAAATAACACGGAAACAAGTTCAACAACAAACCGGTGTGATCATGCTGACGACACGAGGCGAAACAGCAACGAGCAACCAACGAAGTTACGCTTGCAGTGGCAGACAGTGCAATTTCCACCTTTCGAGATCCTGAAAAACGATGCGTAAATGTGAGTTCTCTGCTTCTATCTCACCTTAGCGACATCGGAATTTGTTGAACTAGCCTTTGCGACGCTCAAGTACTTCAATGCGCGAGTCGATCATCACTCACCAAGGCTGAAAACAGTCGATAAATCAATCCAGAATACCACCTGCAGCGTTGAAGACTAAGTGACAAGGTAAAGTCAAAGAAAATTTTTGTTGAACTTTCGAAAAATTATGCCAAAAACGGCATTTTCAGGGCACATTAAAGAAAAAATTTCAAAAATTTTTAATAAAAAAATGCTTTTTTTTACTTTAAAAAAATTTAAAAAAAAATTTTTGACCGTTACATCTCCCCCCCCCAGAGCACCAGAGACCGTCGGGTCGGGTGGGTTGGCTTGGCTTAGGCTTAGGTTGGAGGTTAGGAGAAGGTTTTTTTTAAATATTTTTTAAATAAAGGAGAGGGCTCACCATCCCGTGGAACCAATACCCTCGCCACGTGAGGGGGACAGCCTCTGAGCCCCGCTCTGTCCTGGGGGCACCAGTGATCTTAGCCCGATTTCGGTTTCGGTGGCCTGCGGTCGCTATATCCCCGCAGGGCAGCGAATCCGAAAGCTTTAGTTGAAAACGAGTGTAGTTATTAGAGTAGAGAGCTACACTGGCGGCAGTTTGTCATCCTCCGTGGGGGATCGAACCCGTCACCTTCTGAGTTGAAGGCGAACGTGCTAACCACCGGGCCACGGAGGCGACATACTTGCCATACTTGAAGCGGATTTTAGAAAAGAAGGGCAGCCTTACAAATGAAAATCCCGATTTTTTTAAACAATTTTTTAAATAAAATTTGAACCCTACTCCCACATGGCGGCACTTTTCAGATTTTGTTTTTGTGACCTCATTTACTCCTAAACTGTTATCATGCATCGCAACGTAAATATTAAGCCAACCTTTGCGACGCTCAAAAACTCATTCCAAAAGTTGTTCAGGCCTAAAATGAAAATCAATCGGTTGACGGTCCAAAATCGACTGCTGACAGTTTTACAAGGTAATGTCAAAGAAAATTTTTGTTGACCTTTCTAAAAATTGTGCCAAAAATGAGGTTTTCTTTCAGAGATTGGCGCAAAATTATTTCGAATTAAAAAAATCGACATTTTTTTATTCAATTTAACAAATTGATTTTTTGTTTAACAACCCTAATAATTCTGAGCCAGCTATCTATCTGCAAATTTTTGTCTTCGAAGACATACAGTGAGTCAGTTCAGTTGTCGATAAAAATTGACCATTTTTGCTCAAAAATTTTGAAAAATTCGCTAATTCATTCTAGATAAAAAAACGCGCTTATACTAAATTTTTAGCGTGTTTTAAAAAAATTCACTACAGTCTCTAGCTAGGGTTTGCGAAAAAACCCGGTATTTTTTTCGGGAAATAACGTGTTTCAAAGCGCGTTTTTTTCCTAGACCAAAAATTGAGGCTTTGAAAACAAGAAAAAACGGCTATTTCTTCGCTTTTTTCCGGTTCAAACTTTGGAACTGTTAGTTTCAAGATCATCTTCTCACTCGTTCGTTTCTGCAACTTCACACTGCAGTACTGAACATGAGAGGGTGGGAGAGGGTGTACGTGTACCCCAAGCACGAAGTTGCGCCCTGTGTGGGGAATGGAAGGGGTTCCGTGACACCCACACCACTAAACCCGTGGGTACCCAAAAATGTTTTTTTTATTTGTTCGCGCTCCGGTTCCGGAAACCCTAAGGTACCAAACTCCGGCGGAAACGGGCAATACTGCCCTGAGCCCAATTTACCCTCGGCTCTGGAGGGAGGGAGTAGACCATTAGATGTTGTTGGTCACTTTAGTTTCTCCATTGTGTGTCTTGTCTGCAGCGAGGTTCGAACTTTCAACCTACAGAACGGTAGACGAAAGCCCTACACCTGCGCTACAGACGCAAACAAATTTAACCCCGTTGAATAAAGAACCTTAGCTACTGAACGTTTCAAACAGTTGCTCGACAACGGTAATTCTCAAATAATATGGATTCGATCGAACAAATGTTCGTTGTTACAAAGGAAAACCCACGCCGCGTTTTTGTGAAACACCCCAAGGAATTCTCTGGCACTGGTCTGGCACTGATTGTTAAACGGGGACGAGTTTTCTATTTTGGGTGGAAGAAACGCAACAGTAAAATGTGCACCGAGAAAGCTTACTCACAATTTAGCGCCAAAGTACACTAACCTGCAATTTCAAATTGCGTCAGCTTTGTATAATGTAAGAAAGCAACAAAACTTACAGAAAACTGTGCAGCAAAACGGAGGCTTACTTCTAAGTATTCCGTATTGTGAAGGACTGTGCATTTTGTCCATGTTCCAAAAACACACTTACACCATGCACGATGTGTGTATACATGTACATTGTACGTGTGTTTGACAGGAAAGCTGAGTTTCACGGAAATATACCTACCGGTAATTGCAAAAACACAGCTTCAAACATTGACACTTGCATAATAATGTACTAGTTCAGAACAATTCAGCAGCCGTAATAGCTGTAGCAACGCGTTTATTCAACAAAAATAATCGTTTCTGTAATTTCGAAGACCACGTTGAAATGTTATTATTATCAATCGATCGCAGCAGCAATTTCAGCGGTCAATTTGCTGCTGACCGTATAAACGAGGACTTGGACTGTGCGAACCCGTGGACGTCCTCAGAGATGTCCCTGAGTTTCGTTGGCGTCCTGCTGTGCGTCGTCGCGTTAGCCGTCGCCGTCTGCTGTCATCCGCAGGTGAGGCGCGCGGAGCGATAAGGGGCATTCATGAAGCAGTGTTTAGTGACCGCGTAGCTATGTTTTTACACAGCTACGTGTCACTAATTACTGCTTCATGAATGCCGCTTTATTTTATTCATTTATTTTTTTAGGCACCAATAAGATCACCAGGATGAGTCGTCACCAACTTTGGCACTATAGTGATGGCGACTTTTTTGTTTTGTGTGTGTATTGAAATACTGGAAAAGGGCATAAAGCAAACAAACAAAATACACTGCCGATTAATGGTGTAGGAAGTTTTTTGCACTTCTGTGTATGTACACCGACACATTGCATCGTAGGTTCGCTTCCTGAGTGGCCGTGTAGCCCAGCCCCTGCAGTTTTTTCAGTGCAAAACAAATATCATTATGATCGTTGTCAAACTTTGTTTTAATGGTGCAAAGTCGGAACCTTCGTTTAACATGCGAGCAATACATGAAGTTCGCTGTTTGCGGTTTCGCCAGGTAGACGCATACCGCGGTGCCCCCTGGCTCGTCAGTGCGACGGACACCAGGCAGAACTGCCAAAGGTGTTTTACCACAGACAGATCTTATAGTCTGGGCAAAGTCGGTTGTATTAACGTTGAAAACATTGTTACTACTAAATTTTTAGAATCACCATAAATTCTTTCTACTATTTCACAATACATCAACGTAGACTGAATTTTAGTATTGAAATTGGATAAAACGCAGCAAACGGTACCGATGAACGATATTGAGTTCACGTGTTTACAACAAAAAAAAGTTAAAGACCGTTCCAAAGTTAGCATTAAAGTTCGTGGTGACGTCAACGATAACGTGTTTCTGCAAGCTTACCCATTCTTGCGTTATGATGTCAAGTTTTTAATCAGCATAGCAGGCCTTCAAAAACTTTTAGAAATCTGCTCGTCAGGCTCAAATGAATTCAGTAATCTAGTAATGACATGTTTTTGTTCCTAATTTTAGTTTATTTATTATCGAACCACTTTTATTTTTGAGCGTTAGCACCGTGTGTTGACAGAATGGAGTACCCGGCAACCCGCATGTGTTTTTAGTCTTTTACAGTTCTAGTTATAGTTCTAGTTCATCTCTGCAGTACAACAATCGAACATTTTTAAAATCCACAATGAGAAAAGATAAATTTCGAAACACAGGTACGGCACGGCTTGCATGTATAAATTCTGAATGGACACTGATTGGATGTAGCAGTCTTATTTAACACTTTGCTCAGTAAACCGTTTAGCTAATTTTCCTCAACGCATGCTGTATGACCAACCAGATGTGTGAATGCAACCAATCAGCATGTTGCCTCTCAAACACCAATTTGAACGCTCGTTTAACAAACCTTGCAGGAATTGTCCACGGCTGCCCTCGTATTACCGCAAATCATGACTAGCGCAACAACGTGCACAACAACGACAGAGAAACAATGTTGTCCAAAAACTGACAGCCAATCCGACCGCCAAATGGCACCAATTGACGAGCGATTAACGACGGAAACAAAAATTCAAACGGATGACCAACCAGCCATAAACGAAGTGCCTGAAATTTCGATTGTGGCGAACGTGGCGGCCGATTTGCAGTGGCCCGCGTCGAAATCAAGTGACACTGGACGGATGACGAGCAGACTCGGCTTGTCTGAAAACGAGCAGCGACCCCACCGATCGACACCGGAGATGACGGAGGGATGGCAGTACTTCGTGATATGACACTTTTGGTGATTTGAATTGATTGGTGTTTGTGCTGTTCTGTTTGAGGTTTAAAATTTTTATTTTGAAATTGGCATCGGTATCATGGAGTTGATCTACAATTGTAACTAGGTTTTGAGAAAGCATGACATTGGATTTTTCGTAATACCAAAGTTTATACCATTCCATAAACCACCAGTCATGTTTTAATTCATTCTTTTTTGGCCAACAGACATTGTGGTTTACAAATATAAAAATTAGTGAAAACTACATGTTGTGTTGAACATTTTTGCGGCTGAAATGGCTGAGAGATTCGGCTACAATAAACGAACTTGCAGTTTCCGTCGAAGACTGAAACTCAACATGGACATTTTGCTAAAATACAAAAAGTCAACAGTTGATGTAAGGTACGGTCAACATTTTCAAACACCAAGGGACTGAGTAATGACTTATTCTATATCGTGTATAGCTTGACTTACTTGACTTAGTTCGTCGCTCCGCGTAGCGCGGCTCCCGTTGTTCGGGCTTCGACGCCGTTCACCACCGTTCCGGTTTTGTACGTGATCGCCTCGATGTTTGCCGACCATCGCTGCCTGTCGTTCGCGCTCGCCTGAATAGTGCGGTACCAACTGCTGTAGTCGCCTCGCTTCTCAGCTGTCTCCGAACGCGGATATAGAATGCGCCCTCTCGCGTTGGTGTAGAGCGGTTTTGTCTCAGTTTTTGTGATCTCTCGCCACGTCACCTTCGGTCGCCCTCGCGCCCGCCGCCAGTCACGCTCCGCGCACGCCATGATCGCCCGCGCGGGAATGCGGCTCGGACTCATGCGCGCCACATGCCCCAGCCACCGTAGACGTCGCAGCTGAATCAGCTGCGTGATGTCGCCCTGAGTGTTCGCCTTCGGCCCGAATGCGCGACGTTGCACGGTTTTATTTGTGACGCGATCAGACCAGTGAGTGCCGGTGATGGAACGGAGCCACTGATTGTCTTGCACTTTTATTTTATTTAATGTTGAAT
>JASANC010003478.1:0-15308 GCA_030248135.1 Theristus sp. LFF4_11 | reverse complement strand
AGACACATGTCGTGAAGCACAAACAGCGAACACATAACGTCGTCCAGATCACGATTTCCTTGGCCGATTTTGGCAAACCATAGTTCAATCAACTCAACAGAACATCCGGAATACGATAATGTGTCGTTTATGGTTGTTTTTGTTCCATTCAACATCGGTTGCTTTTGTTGTGTTTGGCTTGCCTACTCATGGTGTCTTACACTCCTCTGGTGTTACATTGTATGCCGTGCACCGCAGAATAAAACCGACTGACCACTGACCGACTGTTTCAAGTTCACCTGTGTATCGTTTATGACTGTAGACAAAGTAAGCATCTGTTTTTGAAATTGAAATGTGCAAATGATTTTGTGTCGTGTCCGGGTGATATATGAATGATACACAAATCGTCACATATTGAATTAGCATTTTCCAACCGACCTAACTACACAATGTGACCACCTGCATGCCACTGAAACTTGAATATCCAGCCGTTATAATGAAAGATAATAAAAACTATAAAAAGCACACAAATTTCGTGTGCTCAACAAGTTCAATTTAGTATGAATAATGTGCCTATATGCAGCATATATGCGTTTTTTTCAGAATAATAACAGTCATATGCATAAAAAAAAATTTTCATTCGACTCCACACTGTGGTCGCGGCAGTTGGTGTCAGTTTCGGGCGACTTGTATCGTTGTTGACTTTTTTTTATTATTTTGATAGCCATCATCACCTTTCATTTTTGTATGTCTGATGACTATGCAGGAAAAACAAACTTTTGGGGGTCCTGCAGGACAAATCAGGGATTGAGCTGGAGTACTGGGCACCGCATTTGAATGAAAAAAAACCTGTTCTCAGTTCTTGTTAAATGTATTGAATAAATTTGGGTTTCAGGTTGTTTATCCGATCTAACTTGCAGGTGAATCTGCAAGTTAAGTTACGAAATTATCCTGCACAATCGCCTGCAAGTTTCCTGGGCTGTTCACAAGTATGGTATTCATTTCCCTCACACTGGTTTTGTTTACTCATACACCTTTTATCCCATTTATTGGAGCTGACTGACGCTTTGCCGTTTTTTTCGGGTTCAATTTCCTCGTTTAATTGAATTCCTCTATGATGAATGTTGCAACATGCGCCCAAATACCGTCATATTGTATTGGTAGTTTGACGGAGTTTTAAGCTTGCTTTGAGTGACAATGGGGTGTGCAGCGCTTTGTACGTTTTTTTCATCAAATACGTGGTACTAACGCTCAAAATACAATTCAGGTGATTAAAAAACAAAATTCATTGAGGGAAACGGTATTTTGTTTGGCTTTCAGGATTTAGCTTTCTTCAAAACTGTGTCGGACAAGAAGAAACAATTAATATCGCGACTTGGCGCGATCCCCGCTACCCACTGGTCGTATTACAAAATAATCAAATACTAAAATTGTTATTACATTATAAAGCTACAAAGCAACGGGAAAATAAGAATTTTCAAAAAACGCCAAATGACGCCAACGAACAGAGCAATTGGAGATGGCGGCAGAAACGAAGAAAATTGCTCGACAAGTTTGATTGAACTTCAGCCACAACCGGGGCGCCCGCTGCAGCCAATGCGCGACAACGTCATTGCTACGGTTGGCGTTTTGATGATCTTCTTTAAAACTTAAAAAATGTTTTTTTAATTAAAACAGTGACACCTCCTTAAAACAAAAGAAAGTCAACGTTTTCAGTTTCTTCAAGTCAAGACAAAATCATAAGTTCAATGAATACCGGTATGCTTTATGGACATTTAAAAATGTCTAACACTGTTTCATACTTCACAAACATTACGCAATACGCAAAGCCGGAATTATGCCACCGAGCTTTAACATAATAATATGCAGAGCAACACCATAAAACTTGTCCATTTTTTCTGTACCACCAATATTGTCGACGCAAACTGCCAGCTCGACAAAATGTAATAAATTTTAATCTGTGTACGCAAACCTTTTTCATTGTCGGCAGGATAACGCAGCGTTAGCCCACATTTCCCCATATATTGCAACAGTTTTGTCCAGGTATGCGAACATTGATGAAAAACAAGTCATAACCAGGCAGCTATTATTTTTAAAGTTGATCGCAGTTGCAATATATAGCACGCGTAAACGGAATTGGCATTGCCTCTGGCATTTGCATCTGTTCCTCCCGATTCTGGAAACTCAGAGGCAGCAAACTCCGATGCGTTTAGGGTGTGGATTGGTTGCTATACCATTTATCCAGTCAGCCAGAATAATTCGGCGTCTCTCGGGGATCGAACCCAAGAGCCGCGGAGGCGTTCGGTGGTTTTATAATTGTACTTTTTGTACGCCTTGCTGTCCCCATACCCACGCGTCACCACAAGTGAATCTCATCCTGGCAACCGCTGCTCATTTTATTTGGACTACATTTCTGTGCATTTTATTTCTATTCAGCCAATGCGCAACATTTGCGAAAGTGCAAGTGGGCTATAGAACTGTACTAACTGAACAAATAAACAAAACCGGAAAAACCGCTCACACCAAAATACTGTAATCCCCATCCCAGGCCCTATCATGTGATTCATTCATCAGTGTGTTTCATATTTTTCAAAATTATTTGCATAATATTTTCCGTCCGTTTATTATCTCAGAGCAAAGCCGTGTGGTGACTGGTGACATCAGAGCTTTTTCGTTGCATTTTACGTACAATTTATGTACACCCGAAACTGTCGAAAAAAAATTTCATGCGTTCGTGCAAACTGTTTTTGGATAAAATTTTAAAATGTGTGGATTTCTCACGTACAGTGCACCGATTGGTCGACACCAATGAATAGACTCCAACAACTCCGACAATAATTGTTCCGTTGATAGAGCACTTCGAAAACGCTACCTTTACGGAATTCTTGGTTTTGCGAAAATTTTTGTGAACTTTAAAACATTCAAGCATAAAATTTCTTGTAACTTTCTGTTATCGTTTCGACAAGTTTGCTTGCGCAAAAGTTTCACGCTCAAGGAAAAGCCGCACAGCTAAAGCAAAAATTCGGATATTCAAATTAAAACGGCGCTGCAAATTTGAATTCCCACGCAATTTATAAAACGTTTTCCTATCCCTGTGTGCAAAAGTATTCGCAAAACTAAAAGCAAGCATGTATTGTAGACTGCACAGAAAATTGCGGAACCTTTTCTGAAATTCATTCCGTTGGAAAACTCCCACTTATCAGGTTATAAGCAGTTTATTCAACTTACTTAAGGCCAAATTACCATACATTGCTTGTGAGGAAAAGCACTCGCTTATTCTAGCTCTACAGACCTACAATTGCACGAAAAAACCGTGAGATAAAACGTTTGAAAAAATAAAGTTAATATAGCTTTTTTATTTGACTACTTTTGCAATTGCGTGCGTTTCCAAGGTCGTAAAAAAGTGCTGACGGACGGAAATGCCCCAAATGCATGGTGGATGTGACCAGAAGCCATAGTATTCAAGAGAGACCTCTTTATGCTCCAACTTCACAGTCGTTTCTGATGTCAGTTTATCACTTTGTGCTGCAGAAGTACATGAATTTTTCGACTTTCTTCCAATTTATAGACTTCGGCTTCAGTTATTTAACAAAAAATTAAACGGTGTTGGATTGGACGGTTTTTAACTGAAGGTCTAGTAGTAACCGTTTTTAGTTACCTTTAATTTTATATTTCGGTTTCTGGCTTGTAAAAAAACGATATTTCAAAATGTGGAGCCGACACACAAACTGCTTGACTTTTCAGCTTCAGCTTCATATTCATATTGGCCATGATAAAAAACGTGAAGCTTCAATTTCTTGGCTCACATTTACTTGAACATTTCCTTGGCTCTCCACCACCAACAGGGAATCAAACCGAGACTTTCTAAATGAAATCAGAAGATATTTTTGTGAGAATCGGTTATTTGAAATTATTAATCTAACGACGGTATGGATCCGATGCTTGATTACGATGGTGATGTAAGTTATTAACATAGCATGACTTTTTTGTTTGTTTTTCTTTGATGAAACATTTAAGTGCTTATTTGAATAACATATCCTTTATCGTACAGCTTCATTTCTAAAAGTACGGTGGAGGTGGTTCTCTTCCTCTTTAGGAAAGAAACAAATGCGAAAACAAATTTTTTTCATCCTTTTCACCATATCAAAAAGGCAATTTACCTTACCTTCATCTTTTTATCCACATAGTATGTACAACATTCAAGTCAATCATTTCAACACAACAATGCAGCGCCTCAATAAAAAGGTTCAATTGTACCACAAGACAGAACTAAACCAGACTGAGAAGGGCTGCCGATGTACCCGACAATCACACGATTTTGAAACTATGTGAATGCGAATTCTTGCGAATGCATCTTATTAATTTTTTTGTTTCAATATTGCTGTACATACAGTGTACCTTCCGCTTCCAATATCAATTGACACGCATATCCCATTATGTGCCCTTAAAATCTTCCATCGCATACACTCTCCCATTCATGCGCGAATCTTCGCGCGCACACTCGCAACCAGTCGTCGGAATGCGTGCCGAAAGTCCGGACTGAACACCGTGTAGATCACCGGGTTGATCGTTGAGTTACAGTAGCCGAGCCAGAGCGTCAGCGAGTTCAGCGGTCGCGGAATCGGAGTGCGACAGAGCGGGCGCACGGTGGCGAGCACGAAGAACGGCAGCCAGCAGGCGACGAACGTGCCGGTGACGATCATGAGAATGCGCCAGGCGCGGTTCTCGCGGCGTGCCACCTGACGCTCGCGGCGTTTGCGGCTGCGACTTCGCCGCAGCTGTCCGGAGTCGTCGTTGTCCGCTTGTCCGTCCTCCTCCGTGACGCTCGTGCGACGACTGACGCTGACGCTCAGCACGCTCAGAATCGACATTCGCGCCGTCCACCAGCGGCGCCAATTCGCGACGCTGCAATTTCGTCTGTTCAGTCGGCAATTTTGACGGATTTCTTTTGTTGTTTTGCTTTTCGAACTTATTGTGCAGTTTCGATACCTCGGGTCGGATTTGAAAGCTCGACAGAATGTCCATATGACTCACTGAGATTTTTAAAAAGTTTTAATTTTTTTTTAAAAACTCACTCTTTAAAAAGAGTCGGACATTTTAAAAAGAACAGAACGGCGGGTCTCCAACTTCGATTCTACATGTTCATTTCATCCCTTTAAATTCAACACTGTCATTGTTTTCGCCAATAGTGACGCACACATCAACATCATATCGCACCTGGTTGCGCTTGTTTCCAGTGAACCGGAGTGCGGCTTGCAATCGGATCTGAATGAAATTTTCCGCTTCGAGCCTCCGCCAGCTTCCAATCCGTTCGTGTTTTGACAATTGTCATCATTGATTGTGGCGTCTTCTTTTGAAATCAACTGAGCCGTCTCGGCGACCAGTGGTCGATCAGCTGTGAGACGATTGTTGTTGTCGATGTTGTGCGACGGACGCACGGGCGTCAGCAAACGATTCGACTGAGTGGAACGTGCGCCAGCCGAGTTGTCGTCACTCGTCGCGCTGTCTGTTTGCGGTGCGCCCACTGCCGTGCACGTCGTTGAGTAGGTCTGTGTGAAGCGCCATTCATGGAGCTGCAAGCGCACGCGTCACTTCGCTGCACATTCATGAAGAAAAAACAAAAGCAGCAACTTCACAGCGCGCTTCACGTTTTGGAGCACGCGCGCGTTCATGAACGCGCGTGCTGAAGCGCTAGCGGCAGCTTTAGCATGAATGATGAAGTGACGCGCTGCGTTTTAGCTCGTAGCAAATGCAGCAGCGGCTGACGCCCATCATTGAAGCAGACGCCTGCGCCTAAGCGCGTGCGTGCATGAATAGTTCGCAAGAGTCGATCCACTTACAATGTAGTATTCATGGGCGTCATTCTAGCTCAGTTGAATTCATTTCAGTTTCATTGAATTTTAGGGATTTGTGTAATGGTATTGGTAGGGTCATTAGCTACTTCTTCTTTATTTTCTGCTCTTAACTTTCTTAACTTTTGTTATTTTAATTTTCTCGAAACATTCTCAACTAACCTGAGTGCTGTAGTGCACCTCCAGTCTCTTGTGCACTGCAGGTGCACAGGCAGCACCCAATGTCGACTTTCGCCATACATTCACTCCATTGATGTCTGCTTCATCGTCTGACTCGTCTGATTGGTTGAACGTCACCAATTTGATTAATTGATTTCGGATTGACGTATCTCGACCGCTTCGACTGATGCCTGTGTCAGCAGAGTGGCCGGTGTTGTCAGATGCAAGCTCTTTTGAATCTTCGAAATAATCGTCCTGTTGTTCTTCGTGTTCCGTAGTGATTATCATCGCCTGTTCGTTGTCCTCTCCGCTAGTAACTGGCGGTTCGACTGTGGCCGATATCACGCTACCGTTGTTATCGCGGCGGTTTTTTGTCATCTCTGTTGATGCAGCGTCACCGGGAACCTCGCGGTTTGCGATGTCGTCTTCTTTCAGTGGAATTATTGCGGCGTTTGTTGCCTGCGCCAGCAGCGCCCGCTTCAGGAACAGTGCTGGTTGGCGTGCAGCCGCCAGTTTCGCTCTGAATCAAAAGTTGAACAATGATTTTCTTTCACGCTATGACGTGAATTTAGTCACAGGAATTGTGCACCTTGTTGAAAACAACAGGTATAATACTGCTATCCTACGATCAATTGTACTTCAAGTAATTGCACTTGTAACTAAGGTTTTGTGTGCCTATTTTGTAACAAAGCAACCGGCAATTCGCGACGCTGTATAATAGAAATGAAGCTTTCATCTGGCATTTCAAAAAAAGGCGGAATACAATGTAGACGCATGAAGAGACGAACCGGTATCTTGCAACGCGATTAATGCGCCAGTACAGTATGACCAGAACAACCAAGGGACAATAAAACGCCATCGTGGTTGAGATCAGTTGATAGCCGATCGCCTGCGAGATTAAGCAGACTCCTCTGTCGAGGCGTTCTTGGAATCGCGCGTCTTTCCAACCGAGCAACGGCGGCAGACACAAGCCGACAGAGGTGGTCCACACCGCGCTCAGCATCCCGTAGATGAAACGCTTGCGCGTCCGTTCGTTCGACACGTAAACGATTCTGAAATTGCAGACAAGAGTTTGGGGAATGTTTTCGGCTTAGTGTTCAGCTACAATATTATGTGACTCTTGAGCAACTGTTGATGTACAGACAGACCAGTGTAACGCGTTAAATGACCGCTGTTAAAAGCACGCCACTGTTTGTACGTCAAAAGACAATAAGTTTCTCTTTACTTGGTAACAGAACAGTATCGGTCAACGGCGATTGCAACCAACTGCAGAATGCTCGCTGTGCAGACGCAAACGTCCACACTCAACCAGAGCTCGCAAAGATAAGCACCTGTAATGCTCTCAAAATAACAGTGCATAATTTGATTAAAGCTTAGCATTAAGCAGCATTCCTGAAGCAGAACATATACATATGTTGCTATACGCGGCCATTAAAGGCCGCTTTAGGGTGATATGAAAATCGCTCACCCATGGTCCACTTTTGTTGCACTTCGGCGATTGCTGCGATTGGCATCACGACTGAGCCGACCGTCAGATCGGTGACGGCGAGCCAGAAAATCAGATAGAACTGCGGATTGCGCAGTTGTTTTCCAGCAAACAAGATTGCCAGCATCACAAATAGGTTGCCGAGAATCGTGGCGACCGCTAGGACAAACAGAATAAAACCGAGAATCAGGTGACTGATGCAGATTGGGGCACCGTTGATTTGGGTAAACACTTCAAGAACTTGGCAATGGGAGTAGTTTTGGCTATTGTTCGGTGTTGTAGAGTTGATGGACATTGTGGTTTGTTTTGTTTTCGAATCTGAAAATTAAGAAAAATATGTGGACAACTTGTACGGTTCATCTGTTACCGACTTTTCACTTCCTTTATCATGACTAGCAGTTGACCCGTGCCTACGGCCCGGGTAAATTATGTTTGCGATTTTGTTAACAGCAAGGTGCGCACCCGCGGATTTATCGACATTTGTTTGCTTCTGTTTTCCTGAAACGGGAAACGTGTTGATTTTTTTAACCAAGGCTTTCAAGCATTTAAATTCGTTGATACCGTTTACTGTTTGGGCAAGCGTTCTGCTTTTGTTTTTATCTCGAGAACCCGCTCAATTTTTAAAAGTGCTTTTCAAACGTTTCAAATGTTTGTTTTCAAGCTTTTCGATTCGGTGTCAATTCTATGTCAAAAATGATTCTTTTATAACTCTGTTTCGCTGATTTTGCAATCGCTGAGAAATTTTTTTTCTAAACTAATTGAATTTGCAGCTCACATTTGTTCTCGGTTAGTTAAGTTAAACTCGGTTAAAGGCAAGACGTCGTTCCCGTTAATTTTTTCAGAACTGGCCGGAATCGATACCCGTTTATTTGCACAATCCCATTTGTGTTTTTCATAGTAAGCCCGCTTTTTGCACAAAAATGTTTTTAAATAATATGATTCCAGTTTCTGCTGTTTCAAAATTGCAAATTTGTATTCACAATTTTGCTTTTTGAAAGTCACAGAATTTTAGTTAAAATCTTGTAAAAACTACAGTTTGTTTAGTTTTTTCTGATTTTTTCTTGTTGACTGAAATGATTTGTATACATTCTTAAAAGTGGTTTCCTTGATTTCTGATCAGAGGTTGCTTGCAATGAGTCGTTGTGGGTTCCTAATCCTAAACCCAATCCTAAGCCAAGCCTTTTTGATAAGGTGAAAATGATCAATTTAGTTTTTGCATTTTTTCTTTCCTGTGTTATAGGGCAGGGGCCACCGCTACTGCACATGCACTTCTTTTTTTAATGATGCATCACAGACTGGAAATTGTCCAAACGTGACTTGATTGTTTGACAATTTCATTTTTCAAAATCGCTAAGTTTGACCAAAAGAGGCCCGATTATTTTTTTATTTTACAGAACCTGGCCGAAATCGATACCCGTTTATTTGCACAATCTCATTTGTGTTTTTTATAGTAAGCCCGCTTTTGCACAAAAATGTTTTTTAAACAATACGATTTGTAATGTCCTACTTTAGCCTTCGTGTCTGCACTCTCACACAAAGCCGGGTTTACGGTGAGCTGCTTCTGACAGAGCGCTTGACTTCCAATGCTCATCTACTTTTTTCCTAGATGCTCAACAGTTTTCTTAAATCTTTGTTAAGCTATTTTTCCTTGGTTCGTTCTCGTACATTATAAAAGTGGCGTGTTTTATGAGTTCAGCATGTGCCGTTCGTGCCATTTTGTTCCTTCTTATTTTTACTGTCTTTCGTCGTCGTTTTAATAAAAGTAAAGTTGTTTTAATAAAAGTCGTCGTCGTTTTAATTGAGTAAAAGTAAAGTAAAAAGTAAAAAACCCAACGTCGTCCACCGGTCATCACACACACAGCAGCTCGGATCGGTTGGCAGTCCAGTGAGCCATTCACACACACCAAAGCAGAACATCGCAGTGGAGGTCCCGCCGAGACAATGCTGGGTGGCGACGTCGCGTGCACCGAGACCATGGAGGGTCAGTGCAGAAAGGCCATGGAGGGTCAGCGTCGACGAGAGGCGGTGGCGTGCTGCGCGTCTTCGCGTGTCGTCGAGTGTCGCCGAGGCAGATCAGCGGAGTGGCGGGCGCACCAGTGGCTGGCAAAACGTCGCAAGGAACGGAGGCACGGTGGCTGGAGTTGTGGCGGCATGCGAGCTGAGACGGCGTCGATCTATGGCACGGCCGGGTTTCGCCGAGGGCAGCTTTCGAGAAAGCCGAAACGCCGCAGCGGAGATTTGGTTGGTCGGAGTTTTTTCGGTCTCCGTGACTCAAACCGATGCGGAGTTATTTCGGTCTCCGAGACTCAAACCGAACGGAGGACGGCCTCCGTGATCAAAAACGTGATTGGCTGTGGTGATGTGCTGAAGAAGGCTGTGAGGAGAAGTTTGGTTGTGGCGCAGTGAAGCGCAGTAGAAGTTTTTATTGTTAGCCACGGTTTTTTGATTTGAAAGTCTCCAGTAAACTGCGACGTAGAGTGCAGGTTGCGCCAGTCTTCTGCTGATTTGTAACAGTTTTGTAATAGATTTGTTTGATTTTATTTGTTTTGTTTTACCCCCCGTTTTCAGTGTGGGGAGAGGGTGAACTGTTTTAATGTTTTTTCTTCTATTTTAGTTTTGGCGGTTTTTCTTTGGGGTTTTTCGACGCATTTCGACTGCCGTGCGTGATCCCAAGCTTTAACAATCGTGACAGTTTAGTTTTGTTTTGTTTTCGTTTGTCAGGATAGCTTTTAGGTTTTTCAGTTTTGGCAGTTCAGGTTTTCGAATTTGGCAGTTGTTGATCTTTGCTTTCTTTTTTTGCTTCTAGCTTTTGAAGTTTGCTTTTTAGCATTTTCTCAGAGTTTAAAGTGATTCAATTTCGGTTTTCTGTTTGAGTTGGAGCATTTAGGAGTTTTGAAATGAGTGGAAGCAGGTGCCCAGGTCAGGCAGTGCACCAGACACTCGGCTGTGTAGGGAGAGTGACGTCGCGAGGGCGCTCCGTACGGGGGAGTAGGGTACTGTAATGTCCTACTTTAGCCTTCGTGTCTGCACTCTCACACAAAGCCGGGTTTACGGTGAGCTGCTTCTGACAGAGCGCTTGACTTCCAATGCTCATCTACTTTTTTCCTAGATGCTCAACAGTTTTCTTAAATCTTTGTTAAGCTATTTTTCCTTGGTTCGTTCTCGTACATTATAAAAGTGGCGTGTTTTATGAGTTCAGCATGTGCCGTTCGTGCCATTTTGTTCCTTCTTATTTTTACTGTCTTTCGTCGTCGTTTTAATAAAAGTAAAGTTGTTTTAATAAAAGTCGTCGTCGTTTTAATTGAGTAAAAGTAAAGTAAAAAGTAAAAAACCCAACGTCGTCCACCGGTCATCACACACAGCAGCTCGGATCGGTTGGCAGTCCAGTGAGCCATTCACACACACCAAAGCAGAACATCGCAGATTTCAGTTTCGGCTGTTTCAAAATTGCAAATTTGTGTTCACCACAATTTTGCTTTTTGAAAATCACAAAATTTTGGTTAAAATCTTGTAACAACTGCTGTTTGTTTTGTGCTGTCACAATCGATCTTCATGACCTGTTTCAATTTGCTTTGATCCAATGTTCCGCATCAACGTTACCCGTGTATTTGTTCAGAAAAAATATGGGATTCAATTATTATTCACAGGAAAACAAATTTTGTAAGAAAAAAAGCAATAGCCGATTTCGTTACTGTTGATTTTTCAAAGTCGCAAATTCGTTTTATTGGGAGACCCGCTTTTCCAATTCTTGCTATCGATCATAATCGGATGTGCCGTCCATTCTGTGAGATGATCGCTTCTTTAGAGCAATTCGTTCCCGCTCATTATAATCTCATCTTTTTACATCACAACTACCAACCAACCTGACCATTGCGACGTAACGTTGAGGAAAGAACTGAATGAATCATGATGACTCGTTGTTGAAAACCAAAAGAGAGAAAATGATTCGCATAGAAACAATTGTTAAAAAGTGACAGCAACATTTGGATTTCGCTACCTTAAATAGCAAAAAGTTGGACAGACAGACAGACGGACAGACAAAGTAATATTTTAGTATAGTAGATTAATTGAGAGACTTCCTTTTTGCACAAAATTCATACTGTGGCATGACGATTTGAATGTAGCGTGGTTATGTCCGCGATAGTACATGTAGGAAAGATAAAAAAAGATGACAAACGTGTCTGTTTTTCTGTTCATTGTTCCTCTGCGTTTTCACTACTGCGGGATGTTCTCACTTTTTGCGAGACCACCGTTCTGTAATTTCCGCTAACACAAATATCTCTTTGCTCAATAGTAGCTAAATAATGTAGCTAGTTTTTTGAAAATCCTGCCTGCCTCCCTTCGTTCTCACACGCCAAATGATTTAATTTAAAATGTGCTCACATTAATGAGAAATTTTTCTTCCTCCTTTGAGATTTTTTTCGTTAAAACTCGTGGGGGTCTAACCGTCACCGAAAAAAATTCTGTTTTCGCACGTGCCCGTTGATGAGCGATTCTAACGTATATTAGTGCTTCCTCAGTGCCTATAGAGGGATAGCTGCTCTAGCCTCTAGGCGTTTCTAGAAACGGCTTAAGGCGGACGGATCCTCGGAACCGTTCGGGAGAACGCTGCTTAATGGTTTCTAAATTCTAGCTTATTGGGCACGAATTTGCTATGGAGACTCTTCGGAACCTTTCAAACCTTGCTTCGGTGGTTCCTTGGAACTTATCGGGAGAGTTGATTTATTGGGTCTCGCGATCTATCGGGGAGCTGCTCTAGTTATATTATTCTTCGGGACATGCTAGGGGAACTGCTTAAGGAAAAGCCGCACAAGTAAAGCGAAAAATCCGAGTCCCCGAGACGACGGCGCCATAAATTTGTATTACCGCGCAATTATTGAAACGTTTTCCTATCTCCGCGTGCATACGCATTGAGTGTGAGTCTCGAAACCAATAGAATGCATAAGAATAAACTATACTAACTAATAAACCAAAAACCATGATTTCTGAGACGAAATCTTTTCAATTTGGTGTCACAGTGTGACCCACGGAACAATCGTCCTGTCCAAGCTTCACCCGAACCTGCTGTATTGACAGCTGTTATTAGGAAAGAGCACTTTGTTTCGAGTAAACAGCTGTCAGCTGGCTTTTAGTCCCATGGGCATTCATTGGATACTCTGAGTAGCAAAAACTATATTTAATTTATCAGAAGCAGAAAAAAATAGCTTTTTACGGCTGCATGACTTGCAACAGTGCGTGAGACTTGACTTATATGTAGTTGAATAGCAGAAATACGCGCGGTGCGTGTTTGGATGATGAAAACAAGTTTTTGTGGAGCATCTTATTTCATCGAGCACTGAGCACAATGACGCTGCAAATTTGTTATCCAAATTTAGAATATTTTCGGAGTGTTTTTTGCATTCGACTGTTAATGAGACATAAGAAATGTATGGCGCAATTCAGTTTTTGCTTTTTACGCCGTTCAAAAAATAATTTAGCTAATTGTGTCCATACGCTTTATTCTAAATCGTTGGAGTAGCTATATTTTTGTCAAATAATACGAAATACGGTAGGTCAGAAAAACTGATCAATTTGCAAATTCTAGGTTGTTTCGTTGTGGTTCGTTTAGGCGCAGCAAATTCTGAAATGAATTGACACATTTAAAGAACATAACATTGGTGGCAACTTTGTCGCGTCGTCAACTCGTTCCGCAACACAGCGTTACAGAATAGAAGCTAAAAAACGTGGAATGGAACGGTTCACGCAGAGAAAATTGTGCATCATGCACTGCAGCTAAAACTGCACATTTTTAAATG
Source organism: Theristus sp. LFF4_11 (assembly GCA_030248135.1). Lineage (NCBI taxonomy): Eukaryota > Metazoa > Nematoda > Chromadorea > Monhysterida > Xyalidae > Theristus > Theristus sp. LFF4_11. The sequence goes on along the minus strand of JASANC010003478.1, from coordinate 2,037 downwards.
ACTGAAACTGACTTTTTTTAAATATTTGAAATTTAAAAAGTGCGGGATGCAGAGGGCAGTGATGCATTGAATAAGAGCTGGAAACAAATATGTTGGAGGTCTACGAATGTATTTGAAAAGAACATCAATGCTGAAAAATCGAATTCATTGTTCTAACGTGACCAATTAGGCAAAACACCATCTTATTATCCTCGTGAACAACACAAAAAAATGAACGTTGCAGTTCGTTCGCTTTTCACTAAACTCGCTTCAACTGTAATTCAAGGAACATAAGCAATATTTTCAATTCCGCTAAAGAGCCCCTTTGGCGTATGTAATTGTAGACCGCCAAATTGTTGAAGTGCAAAAAATGAAAGCACCCTGTTGAATACTCTCAATTCAATCTATAATTTCTGTACGGCTCTCTTTTGTGAAAAGTGTATACGAATTTTATTTCCATTTTCCGAACATTTTGCAGATTATTATTTATCAGGATGCAGGGATACATGGTAGGAATAAATGTAAAAATGCTACAAATCAACAAAAAATGCATCGCTAAATCTCGTTTGCATAAATTTCAAGGCGGCCAAGAAACGGTAGATGCAATTTCAGAAAAGGAAATATTCGAACACTAATATAAGCGCAACTTTAGTGAACCCAAGGTTTTTTTTTACAAAATCGTATATAGTCGCTCATATCCAGAAAATCAGTTCCCAAACGTCTGTGAGATCCTGATTGTTTTTCCTCACAGTTTTTTGTTGACCACACTGAAAACCGTCTCCAGACTTTTTTCCAAACATTTTTGCTAAACGCTGGCTACATCTTCTGTGGCTACCGGTGGTAGTTTAGTAAAACAAAATTTGTTTGCAACCAGTGGTGGCCTCAGAAGATGGAGCGGAGAGTTTGGCAAAAATATTTTTGGTCAAAAATTTGGAAACGGTTCAGTGCATTCTTAAAAAACAGAGATTCTTCGTAAATTTTCGAGGCAAAAGTTGGCACTTATTTTGTTTGTGCCTTGCTCATTTTCAGTCTGATGCACTTTTACGGCATGAACTGGTCAATAATCATAACACTGATCAAACCAGCACAAAACCCAGATTGTTTTATTTCATTGCCTTAGACCCTCCACAATTTATTTGACTCTTTAGCTGTTTCTGTCGGAAAGAAACATCGATGCTGTCAATTACAGAGAACGTCTGGGAATTCCATGGATGAACGGTCGGAAAAAAGCGAGAAAAAACAAAATCATTTTATCAACGCTTCCACGGTGTTGGCAAATTAGAGTTTTGATGCTAACAATGTCAGACACAATGTACAAATCTTTTTTACGGCGCATCCAGCCAGACTATCCTTAACATCCGCTGATTTATGAACCAACATCAGTCAGTGTTGTTTTGTTTTTCATTGCAGTTACGAGCTGACAAAGGCCATATTCACAAATAATATTGATCAATTGAACGTTTATTTTGCGTCAAACCACATTCAGAGTACAGAAACAGATGAACAATAATGTTGATGACAGGTGATCTGTGGTCGTGGTGAGCACATGCACTCAGTGGTCTTTACAGGGTTCGGAGGTCGGAGACACGCAAAAATTGTATGTTCGATCCTTCAAGAAGGTGTTATTGATCAAAAATCAAAAAAGAAAGACTTGACAAAATACGGCACAGCCGAAAAAGAATGGGGGGTTCAATTGGAATCTGTTCTGCGGTGAAGGCGTTCATATGAATAGGTATTTCTATGTCATTCAGTTTTGAAACTAAAAGTTTAAAACTAAGTTTAAAGGGTTAAAAAGTTAAACGTGATTTTGACCACCACCGCAAAGTATGCGAACTCTTCGTTCTACTCTGTTCGTGTTACCGAATGACTTGATTGACTTCGCTTTTAAATTTTATCTTCGTGTCGATCACTACAAAGGTCAGAGCGAGATATCGTGTCGAAGCCGAGTCACCCACTTGGCCTACTTAGGTGGTAGCGCGTTGGATAGGCACATACTGTACATTCGTAGATGGTATCGTTCGTTCGTTCGTAAAGAAAATATGTTGCATAGTATTGTTC
>JASANC010003477.1:0-13817 GCA_030248135.1 Theristus sp. LFF4_11 | reverse complement strand
TACACGCACTCTCGCATTGAAACACGCAGTCCCATTCACTAACTTTTTATGTGCAAAAAACATCGCATAAAAGTGCGCAACAAGCACAGTGCAATATTCCCACTGACACACACGCCCACTGGCATATGTGCCCCCTTGCTTTTAATGCAATCTTGTGATCTCTCGCTCTCAGCTCTGTGGCACCATCGCATTTTACAGATAAAAATTTTTGATCGCACAAACGCGTAAACAAAATGTTTTCATTCTTCTGCTTTAGAAAAATGTTCTTATTCTTTGCTTTTTTTGCTAGATAACCGGTTGAAATCGAGACAATAAAAACGCACACACGCCGACAAAACGCACATAACCTTTTGGAAATCGAGACCAAGATGCCCGCCGTCAGAACGATGCGTTTTGAACGTTGATTCGTGTTGTTTTGAATTTTTTACCTCTTTTGTTGTTGTATGTAAATCGTTTCGTGTTACATTTGTGTGTTCAATGTACAGTGTATCTCGTTTCATTTTTTTATTTGTAGGGTGCTGTGGTCTTGTGGTGGCTGATTTGAAAAATTTTACAAAGTTCCGTTACTGTGGTGAACTTTCCAAAAGTTGTGTATACGTCGTTCGAGCAAATGACTTTGACTTTCGGTGCGCCGAAACGCGCGCGATAAAAGCCTCTGTCTCGGCGATTATTGGTCGCACCACGAAAAAGAGTCGAGTCAAACTTGAAGAAGCGCTGCTTGGTGTTTTTGTTGTGTTTTGGTTGAAAAAGACAGAAAACTGTGCCTGTCTCTGCCTTGTTTTGAATGTTTTTTAGAAAAAGGATTGGAAGGTGGAAAGTGATTGAAATAATCATACCTGCCTGTATATTGTTGTTTTGGCGCTGGATCTGTCGGCCTGTTTAACAAAAGAAATCAGAATTTAGTGGAGATTTTAAAATTAATTATTGTATGTCGTTACCTGTGGTACCTGTATACAGGACAGGAACGGCAGTTTGTTCATACACGTTTTAGTTTTGCTGTTGCTCCAAGGCGTTCTGCAAGTTGTGACAAGGCTTAACCTATTGCTGCGGCAGATTCATTGCGAGCGACACAAGTATTCAAATTCAACAATTTTATTTGCGAAACGTGCACCGGACCGGATACAAAACTGCCAAAGCACAAGAAAAAGTCACATTTTATACCCGAATTCTAAACAAAATAAAAAATGAAACGAGATACACTGTACATTGAACACACAAATGTAACACGAAACGATTTACATACAACAACAAAAGAGGTAAAAAAATTCGTATCAACACGAATCAACGTTCAAAACGCATCGTTCTGACGGCGGGCATCTTGGTCTCGATTTCCAAAAGGTTATGTGCGTTTTGTCGGCGTGTGTGCGTTTTTATTGTCTCGATTTCAACCGGTTATCTAGCAAAAAAGTAAAGAATAAGAACATTTTTCTAAAGCAGAAGAATGAAAACATTTTGTTTACGCGTTTGTGCGATCAAAAATTCTTATCTGTAAAATGCGATGGTGCCACAGAGCTGAGAGCGAGAGATCACAAGATTGCATTAAAAAGCGTGTGGGCATGTGTGCCAGTGGGCGTGTGTGTACGGCAATATTACACTGTGCGTTAGCGTGTCTTTTATGCGATGTTTTTTGCACATGTGTGCTAGTGAACGTGGGGGACTGCGTGTTTCAATGCGAGAGTGCGTGTATTACACTATTATCTTTCATTTTGGTCCCGGTTCTCTATGCCTTTGCACACAGGGATAGGAAAAACGTTTCAAGAATCCGCGGGAATTCAAAATTGGGTTACGGTAGCTGACGAAAGACGTCGGATGACGTCATGCGTCTGGTTTGGTGTCCGGCTTTTCCCCAACGCGTGAAACTTTTGTGCACGCGGTCTTCCTGTAACGATAATAGCTGGTGTGTGTGTTGCGAGACTGTCCCCTGCGAGACTGTCGGCGGCGGTGTCGGGGCGTTACAAAAAGTGTGGTGATTCAAACGGCAGTTTTATTTTTGATTTGATGATAACCTTCTTCACTTTCGCATAAATTTCAAAAATAATCTGAATTACAAAAAGCTATTCAGTTACAATCAAGAAAAGCCACACGCAGACATTTTATTTGTGGCGCTTACAACCGCGATTCGTGCACAATCGTTTTTCACGCGTGGATTTTTTTGATTCACCACATTCAAACGCCTGCTTCACATGTTTTGACTTGTATTTTTAAAACTGTACGGCTCTGGCTGGCGATGTGTGTATCTCTATTTTTGCACACTGCTGAAAAGGCTGTTTCTCCAGATTTTTTTGCTGTTAAAAATCCTGTCTCTCTGTGTCTGTTAGCTAAAAGGAAGTGAAGATTTTTTCGATCGTAACAAATAAGATGGAAAGAAAATGAAAAAACTGGCAACCCCTGCTTTTGTCGAACGCTCGACTTTTGAATTATCAGTCCAATCAGGTAACTGTTGTTGAAACTCGTAAATTCTTGCACGGGTCATGCAAATCAAAACATGCGCCATTCAAACGTGATGGCAGCATAAACATGATGATGATTCTGTTGATTTTATTGAACCATTTGAACAGCTAAAACCTCGTGACAAATTGCATTGCACCCCTGATTCCGTGAAAAAAACCGAGCCGAACGTATGACGGTCATGTATTGAAGTGAAAATTGAAACTATTAAATTTGTATTTTAAAATGAAATTTGGCTAAATTTAATTCGAGTCATAGGTGCGCGTTTCTTGCGGGCGTGTCTCGGTTATCGTCGCGATTCGTACAGACATTTTCCACGCGCTAATAGATTTTGAGAAGATCAAACTTTTGCCTCATATGCTTTGACTGGAACGAAACTCGCTAGCTTTTGTTTCACATCCGAGTTTTTACCCACTGCTGAATAAGCTGTAATCTTTCAGCGTAACCTTTCTCAATTTCCCTTTCAATTTGATAGAACGGTGTTTTTGTACAGTTTTTCACCATGTGTAATACCGAATGTAATTCAGTGATCTCACAGGAAACTCAAAGTGTATGATACAGGAGATGTCACTTAGATCTTCTGTAAATGTGCCAAATTGTTAATGTGGCTTTGCAGATGTATGTCACATTAACAGTTGTTTTCACTGATGATGCTTGTGCTCATTAATTTGGTTAATATTATGTGTGATGTGTCTGTATGTGTCTAATGCGCTCAAACCGCACAATAAGCCCATTGATCTGCCGCAGATTTATGACACATCTTGCTAACGCCGTTTATGTGCGACGTGAAGTTAACCGTCAGATATTTATGACATTTACAGACAATTATGATGTTAACGTATCGCAGATGTGAAATTTCACAACTGTGCCGTGAAATTTCTGTACGGTTAATGTGAGTGTTGACACGAAATGATTTACTGCCCGATGTACATCTTTAGGCTATTTCAGTTGTTTATGTTTGCTAAAATGACTGCCGGATGAGCATTACATTAGACACATCTAAGTGACATCTCCTGTATCATACACTCTGAGTTCCCTGTGTCTGTTTTTGTCCGTGCGCGCATGGTAAAAGTGAAACGATGCCGGTATACACGTATACCGCCTAACTGTAGCTAAACATAAATATAGAGTTTTCAAAACCAAAATACGGTTTGTCAAGCAAAAAAGAGTCGAGCAGATTGATTATCAAAAAATAGTTCACTTCAATTTGCGTTACGGTGCATGCTGAAACTTTTTGCTTGAAACGCAACTGCGCAGCTTCAGAGTCAGTGTCGCTCTCGCATGTGCACTCAGGTGTCTCGGCGGCGCGTTGAGCGTAACACCCTGCCTTGTGCCAGTTATTTATTTATGTGTACCTCGTTGCTCGTTTTTTTGTTGTTTGAATATTTGTTGATTGGTTGTTCTCTGTTCGTCATTCATTTCCTTCCTTGTTTTTCGTGGGTTCGTGTTTCCTTGTTACCGTGTTCGTCATCCGTTTCCTTTTTCTCGTTCCATGTCGCTGTTGTTTTTTTTGGTTGTTTGCATTTGTTTCGTCCTTCTTTTCCTTCCTTGTTTTTCGTGGGTTCGTGTTACCGTGTTCGTCATCCGTTTCCGTTTTCTCGTTCATGTCGCTGTTGTTTTCTGGTCGTTTGCATTTGTTACCGTCGTTGTTTGCTGCATCCGTTGTATTGCTGTTGTTTTTTACGTATGTTTGGTTTGGTTAGTTATCTGTTGTACTCCCTTTTTTTAGTGTCAATCATTTATTGGCACAGAACTTTCTCAAGAACGACAACAAGGGACAGAAACAGCGAACGAAAAAAATAACGAAAACAAACAGTGCATCACAGAACACCAAGACACTAAAAAAACCGAACCGAGACAAAACGTCAAACCAGCACAGATAAAATGATTGAATTTGCACACACTGTATTGCACCACATGAAAATAAATCAACAAAAAAGCGAAAGTATCACATCAGATCAACAAAGCAAGGAACAACAAGTGACAGTGTGTGCGCGTTTCGCGAAATGAAATTCAGTGAAAAAAAGTTGCAAACGCACAACGCTGTGGTTTTCCTCTCTCATCCGTGCACCCAACAACAGCAATAAACAAACAACAATCACATGGAACAACAAAAGTAACTAACCAAAACAACCAACCATAAAAGAAACAACAATACAACAGACAACAAACAACGACGGTAACACAAACCACGGAAACCAAAAACGATGAGGAAGAAGGAAGGAAATAAATGATTGACACTAAAAAAGGGAGTACAACAGATAACTAACCAAACCAAACATACGTAAAAAACAACAGCAATACAACGGATGCAGCAAACAACGACGGTAACAAATGCAAACGACCAGAAAACAACAGCGACATGAACGAGAAAACGGAAACGGATGACGAACACGGTAACACGAACCCACGAAAAACAAGGAAGGAAAAGAAGGACGAAACAAATGCAAACAACCAAAAAAAACAACAGCGACATGGAACGAGAAAAAGGAAACGGATGACGAACACGGTAACAAGGAAACACGAACCCACGAAAAACAAGGAAGGAAATGAATGACGAACAGAGAACAACCAATCAACAAATATTCAAACAACAAAAAAACGAGCAACGAGGTACACATAAATAAATAACTGGCACAAGGCAGGGTGTTACGCTCAACGCGCCGCCGAGACACCTGAGTGCACATGCGAGAGCGACACTGACTCTGAAGCTGCGCAGTTGCGTTTCAAGCAAAAAGTTTCAGCATGCACCGTAACGCAAATTGAAGTGAACTATTTTTTGATAATCAATCTGCTCGACTCTTTTTTGCTTGACAAACCGTATTTTGGTTTTGAAAACTCTATATTTATGTTTAGCTACAGTTAGGCGGTATACGTGTATACCGGCATCGTTTCACTTTTACCATGCCGCGCACGGACAAAAACAGACACAGGGGAATCTCAGAAGTGTATGATACAGGAGATGTCACTTAGATGTGTCTAATGTAATGCTCATCCGGCAGTCATTTTAGCAAACATAAACAACTGTAATAGCCTAAAGATGTACATCGGGCAGTAAAGCATTTCGTGTCAACACTCACATTAACCGTACAGAAATTTCAGCGGCACAGTTGTGAAATTTCACATCTGCGATACGTTAACATCATAATTGTCTGTAAATGTCATAAATATCTGACGGTTAACTTCACGTCGCACATAAACGGCGTTAGCAAGATGTGTCATAAATCTGCGGCAGATCAATGGGCTTATTGTGCGGTTTGAGCGCATTAGACACATACAGACACATCACACATAATAATAACCAAATTAATGAGCACAAGCATCATCAGTGAAAACAACTGTTAATGTGACATACATCTGCAAAGCCACATTAACAATTTGGCACATTTACAGAAGATCTAAGTGACATCTCCTGTATCATACAGTTGGAAAGTTTCCTGTGAGATCACTGAATTCACATTTCGGTATTCACATGGTGAAAAACTGTACAAAAACACCGTTCTATCAAATTAAAGGAAATTGAGAAATGTTGCGCTGAAAGATTACAGCTTATTCAGCAGTGGGTAAAAACTCGGATGATAAACAAAAGCTAGCGAGTTTCGTTCCAGCTCAAAGCATATGAGGCAAAAGTTTGATCTTCTCAAAATCTATGCGCGTGGAAAATTCTGTACGAATCGCGACGATAACGAGACACGCCCGCAAGAACGCGCACCTTGACGATTGAATTAAATTCTATCAAATTTCGTTTAAAATACAAATTTAATAGTTTTCAATTTTCACTTTCAATACATGACCGTCATGCTCGGTTTTTTCACGGAATCAGGGGTGCAATGCAAATTTGTCACGAGGTTTGCTTTCAAATGGTTCAATAAAATCAACAGAATCATCATCTGTTTATGCTGCCAATACGTTTTGAATGGCGCATGTTTTGATTTCTTGAGCATGACCCGTGCAAGAATTTACGAGTTTCAACAACAGTTACCTGATTGGACTGAAAAAGTCGAGCTGTTCGACAAGAAGGGTTGCCAGTTTTTTCATTTTCTTTCCATCTTATTTGTTACGATCGAAAAAATCTTCACTTCTCTTTTAGCTAACAGACACAGAGAGACAGGTGATTTTTAACAAGCAAAAATCTGGAGAAACAGCCTTTTCAGCAGAGTGCAAAAATAGAGATACACACATCGCTAGCCGAGCCGTTACATTTTAAAAATACAAGTCAAAACATGAAGCAGGCGTTTGAATGTGGTGAATCAAAAAAAAATCCACGCGTGAAAAACGATTGTGCACGAATCGCGGTTGTAAGCGCCACAAAAAAATGTCTGCGTGTGGCTTTTCTTGATTGTAACTGAATAGCTTTTTGTAATTCAGATTATTTTTGAAATTTATGCGAAAAAGTGAAGAAGGTTATCATCAAATCAAAAATAAAACTGCCGTTTGAATCACCACACTTTTGTAACGCCCCGACACCGCCGCCGACAGTCTCGCAGGGGACAGTCCCCCACACCTGCTATCGTCGTACAGGAGGACCGCGTGCACAAAGTTTCACGCGTTGGGGAAAAGCCGGACACCAAACCACCTGACGTCATCCGACGTCTTTCGTCAGCTACCGTAACCCAATTTTGAATCCCGCGGATTCTTGAAACGTTTTTCCTATCCCTGTGTCAAGGCATAGAGAACCGGGACCAAAATGAAAGATATAGTGGAATACACGGCAACTCCTCGCTGAAACACGCAGTGCTCCCCACGTTCACTAGCACACATGTGCAAAAAACATCGCATAAGAGCACACTGCTAACGCACAGTGTAATATTGCCGTACACACACGCCCCACTGGCACCACATGCCTCACACGCTTTTTAATGCAATCTTGTGATCTGTGGCACCATCGCATTTACAGATAAGCATCGCACAAACGCGTAAACAAATGTTTTCATTCTTTCTGTTTTGGGGAAAAATGTTCTTATTCTTTACTTTTTGCTAGATAACCGGTTGAAATCGAGACAATAAAAACGCACACACGCCGACAAAACGGCACATACACCTTTTGGAAATCGAGACGAAATTCCGCCGTCAGAACGTTGATTATTCGTGTTGGATACGAATTTTTTTACCTCTTTTGTTGTTGTATGTAAATCGTTTCGTGTTACATTTGTGTGTTCAATGTACAGTGTATCTCGTTTCATTTTTTTATTTTGTTTTAGAATTCTGGGTATAAAATGTGACTTTTTCTTGTGCTTTGGCAGTTTTGTATCTACGGTCCGGTGCACGTTTCGCAAATAAAATTGTTGAATTTGAATACTTGTGTCGCTCGCAATGAATCTGCCGCAGCAATAGGTTAAGCCTTGTCACAACTTGCAGAACGCCTTGGAGCAACAGCAAAACTAAAACGTGTATGAACAAACTGCCGTTCCTGTCCTGTATACAGGTACCACAGGTAACGACATACAATAATTAATTTTTAAAATCTCCACTAAATTCTGATTTCTTTTGTTAAACAGGCCGACAGATCCAGCGCCAAAACAACAATATACAGGCAGGTATGATTATTTCAATCACTTTCCACCTTCCAATCACCTTTCTAAAAAAACATTCAAAACAAGGCAGAGACAGGCACAGTTTTCTGTCTTTTCAACCAAAACACAACAAAAACACCAAGCAGCGCTTCGTTTGACTGACTCTTTTCGTGGTGCGACCGAACACCAGCTGAGACCCCCCCCCCCTCCCCCCTCCCCCCTCCCCCCCCCCCCCCCCCCCCCTCCCCTCCCCCCCTCCCCCCCCTCCCCCCCTCCTCCGCCCCCCCCCCCCCCTCTCCCTCCCCCCCCCCCCCCCCCCCCCCTCCCCCCCCCCCTTCCTTCCCTTTTGCTTCCTTCCCCCCCCCCTCCCCCCTCCCCCCCTCCCCCCTCTCCCCCCCCCCCCCCCCCCCCCCCCCCCCCCCCCCCCCCCCCCCCCCCCCCCCCCCTCTCCCCCCCCCCCTCCCCCCCCCTCCCCCCCCCCTCCCCCCCCCCCCCCCCCACTCCTCCCCCCCCCTCCCCCCCCCCCCCCCCCTGCTGTTTCGTGATCACGGCGCGCATCGATTCTTTCTCTGCAGAGTTGCGTGGCAGCGGTGTGTGCGTCCGGTGGCAAAAACTTGCTTGAACTTTTGTTTGACTTGCAGCTGCCGACGGAGTCAACTGCCAGTAAGAAGCGTCCTTGTGATGTTGAAGTCTGCCTTTCCCATCTAAACTGTGTTGTGTTACCCAACAACTTGTCCTGGCGGGTGTGTGGTGTCTGTCGTGTTACGTGGTCGAGAGGAATTGGAACAAGTCACATGATTCGCGAATTTTGCTTCTGATTTCCACCTGGAACTGAGTTGAGCGCCTGACGGTGTGTTGTCGAAAAGGCAGAATTTGTGTTCGTTGATGAACGTGCCCGTTTGAAGTCTTCTGAAGGCAGCCGGTCAATATTCGCAGAGTGCGATTTTCACTGTCTGGACGTTAAGCCAATCACGAGTTGCTCGTGCGTTTGGTGACCTTGGAGATTATTGTGGAGATCACCGTATTACCCCCACCAATAAACCCCCACCCCCACGACAAGTTTCTGAATAATCCCTCCCCACAAATAATCCCCCATGGGGGTTAATTGGAAACCTGTTTGAAACACATACCCAGCGAATTCAGTGGCTGAATGCAGTGACATTGGTGAAATTGTGCTACCAAAGACCCCAAAGGGATGAGTTAATGGTAATTTCATTACAAAAGGCTGTTACAAAAGGAAATCTCTGTGAAAAGTAGAAGTTTCTGCGACTTTCTTGCCTGCCATGCAAGGTGTTTTTGCCATTTTTCAACAAACCCCACCCCTAGACTTGGTTTGTAAAAAAACCCCCCTCCCCCCACCAATAATCCCCCCACCAATAAACCCCCACCCCTAAAAGTCGCTGACGTATTAATCCCTTATGGGGGTTTATTGGAGGTAATACGGCATTATCAAAGGTCCATGCAAAACTTCTGGCATTTCTGGGGACGGATTCTGCAAAAAAGGTGGACGTACGCTCCTAATGACGTCACTGCGGAGCTACGAAATGGCCGATTAAACATGGCAGCTTTTTACAGGGTGCAAGGAGCGCGCGAAATTTGAATGAAAGAAAAAACACGTCTATGAGGGGTGATTTTCACTGTAAGTGATGTTAAAGGGGATTTAGCAATTAGTTTTTTGTCCGTACGCACGGACACGACACTTTAGAAGCATTCAGAAATCGTGCCGTGTGTGCGTACGGACACAAAACTAAAGGGAGTTTTCGCCTTAAGCCAAACACCAGTTGCTCATGCGTTCGGTGACTTGGGAGATATCAGCCAAACACGGGCCCGGTAAGTGATAATGGAGACGGTTTTTGTCTTGATCCTCGGTGCTGGCATCTCCCGCTTTCAAAACGTCTGTTAGTTGTTGGCTACCCATTCTAACGAAAAATTCTAACACGTCAAGAACAAAAAAAACGAATTGAAAAAAAGATATCATTACTGTAGTTCCACAGAACAATAACAGAAGCTGCGCAATGTGTGTGACTTTCGGATAGCAATGTGCAAGCAGTGCGATGAACCTGTCTTGAATTGCACTTGCGTTTTTATCGTTTTCATTAATGTTTTGAATTTCTAAACTTCAATCGATCACCTGTGCGAAGTTTGGGCAGCCAAGCTGCTGGGGTGTAGGTATCGATTGTTGTCGTTTTATTGTTTGAATTATGGTCGCGATTGGGAAGCAATATGAGCTGGGGGGGGCGACTTTATCCGGTGTGCTCACAAAGCGGTCGATACAGTCGGGTCATCGTTTCTATTGCCGATGTGACGCTGGAAGAGTCTATCAGGCTCGTGTAAGATGGTCCTTCCGTTGTGTATCGAATAAGTTTAAGACTGACATAATTCTAACGGTAGTTTTTTGATACACAAATACTGACGGGCAAAAAAATTTATAAGGACCCGGAAAATTGCTTTGCTGCACTTTTACTTTCGGTTGAGAAAGCCAACAACAAGCTGACAAGATCTGCAGCGATTGCAGACAATTCACTGCTGTCTGCTGGACTTCGCAGTTGAGCTTGCCGTTCGATGAAGCGGTACAATGAGTCAAGACAAATTACGGCCGATCCTTGTGAAATTTTATCGAGAAATATCGCCGTCAGACTTTTGACGTTTCCATCATCATTGCGCGCGTTTTTTTGTCGATGTTCTAAGACAAGCGTATAATTCACTGGTTATTTTTCGTCAACCCCAAACACTCAAATGGTCGACGGCTATGAATCGAAGGCTGGTTGCCGTGTTGGTGGGGATGGGCTTTTCATGGAATTCAGCTTTGATGGTGCCTTCAGTCGGCATCAATATCATTCCGGGACGTGCTCTGGGACTTGTCAGGCTGATCTAATAGCGATGTGCGCTCGGTTGATGTCGCGTCCGCTCCGCATCTCTGGTTGACCTCGAGAGTGGCGCGTCTGACGTTGACGGCTAGCAGTCGAACGTGTGCCGTTCGTGTCTCACTTTGAAGTGATCGGTCAGCAAGTTTTCTGCGGTTAATATTGGCAGTCTCGATTTAAAAATTCTCACAGATTAAAAAATGCGAGATAAAAATGCGTTCTTGTTTTCAAAAGGTGCACTGCTTTCACTGAAGTTCAGGAACCGGTGTGAGCATGGCCAATGGTACATGCGCCGATAGTGAAGTCAACGAACATGACTGACCATGAAAGCAGTTGAAATTTTGAAATGGAATTTCATGGGGCACGGCGCGTAGCGTCGGTTTGACGTTTAATGTAACGCACGTAAACAAGAAAAAGTCTTGGTGGTTATCGTCCCAGAGTGCTTGCTTTTGCGGCCGGAAGCAGACTGCTGAGGTCGTGAGAGTTTCGTGAAAGCGTTCAATGGAACCGTTGCATTTTTTTTATTTGTAGGGTGCTGTGGTCTTGTGGTGGCTGATTTGAAAAATTTTACAAAGTTCCGTTACTGTGGTGAACTTTCCAAAAGTTGTGTATACGTCGTTCGAGCAAATGACTTTGACTTTCGGTGCGCCGAAACGCGCGCGATAAAAGCCTCTGTCTCAGCTGGTGTTCGGTCGCACCACGAAAAGAGTCGGTCAAACGAAGCGCTGCTTGGTGTTTTTGTTGTGTTTTGGTTGAAAAGACAGAAAACTGTGCCTGTCTCTGCCTTGTTTTGAATGTTTTTTTAGAAAAGGATTGGAAGGTGGAAAGTGATTGAAATAATCATACCTGCCTGTATATTGTTGTTTTGGCGCTGGATCTGTCGGCCTGTTTAACAAAAGAAATCAGAATTTAGTGGAGATTTTAAAATTAATTATTGTATGTCGTTACCTGTGGTACCTGTATACAGGACAGGAACGGCAGTTTGTTCATACACGTTTTAGTTTTGCTGTTGCTCCAAGGCGTTCTGCAAGTTGTGACAAGGCTTAACCTATTGCTGCGGCAGATTCATTGCGAGCGACACAAGTATTCAAATTCAACAATTTTATTTGCGAAACGTGCACCGGACCGGATACAAAACTGCCAAAGCACAAGAAAAAGTCACATTTTATACCCGAATTCTAAACAAAATAAAAAATGAAACGAGATACACTGTACATTGAACACACAAATGTAACACGAAACGATTTACATACAACAACAAAAGAGGTAAAAAAATTCGTATCAACACGAATCAACGTTCAAAACGCATCGTTCTGACGGCGGGCATCTTGGTCTCGATTTCCAAAAGGTTATGTGCGTTTTGTCGGCGTGTGTGCGTTTTTATTGTCTCGATTTCAACCGGTTATCTAGCAAAAAAGTAAAGAATAAGAACATTTTTCTAAAGCAGAAGAATGAAAACATTTTGTTTACGCGTTTGTGCGATCAAAAATTCTTATCTGTAAAATGCGATGGTGCCACAGAGCTGAGAGCGAGAGATCACAAGATTGCATTAAAAAGCGTGTGGGCATGTGTGCCAGTGGGCGTGTGTGTACGGCAATATTACACTGTGCGTTAGCGTGTCTTTTATGCGATGTTTTTTGCACATGTGTGCTAGTGAACGTGGGGGACTGCGTGTTTCAATGCGAGAGTGCGTGTATTACACTATTATCTTTCATTTTTTGGTCCCGGTTCTCTATGCCTTTGCACACAGGGATAGGAAAAACGTTTCAAGAATCCGCGGGAATTCAAAATTGGGTTACGGTAGCTGACGAAAGACGTCGGATGACGTCATGCGTCTGGTTTGGTGTCCGGCTTTTCCCCAACGCGTGAAACTTTTGTGCACGCGGTCTTCCTGTAACGATAATAGCTGGTGTGTGTGTTGCGAGACTGTCCCCTGCGAGACTGTCGGCGGCGGTGTCGGGGCGTTACAAAAAGTGTGGTGATTCAAACGGCAGTTTTATTTTTGATTTGATGATAACCTTCTTCACTTTCGCATAAATTTCAAAAATAATCTGAATTACAAAAAGCTATTCAGTTACAATCAAGAAAAGCCACACGCAGACATTTTATTTGTGGCGCTTACAACCGCGATTCGTGCACAATCGTTTTTCACGCGTGGATTTTTTTGATTCACCACATTCAAACGCCTGCTTCACATGTTTTGACTTGTATTTTTAAAACTGTACGGCTCTGGCTGGCGATGTGTGTATCTCTATTTTTGCACACTGCTGAAAAGGCTGTTTCTCCAGATTTTTTTGCTGTTAAAAATCCTGTCTCTCTGTGTCTGTTAGCTAAAAGGAAGTGAAGATTTTTTCGATCGTAACAAATAAGATGGAAAGAAAATGAAAAAACTGGCAACCCCTGCTTTTGTCGAACGCTCGACTTTTGAATTATCAGTCCAATCAGGTAACTGTTGTTGAAACTCGTAAATTCTTGCACGGGTCATGCAAATCAAAACATGCGCCATTCAAACGTGATGGCAGCATAAACATGATGATGATTCTGTTGATTTTATTGAACCATTTGAACAGCTAAAACCTCGTGACAAATTGCATTGCACCCCTGATTCCGTGAAAAAAACCGAGCCGAACGTATGACGGTCATGTATTGAAGTGAAAATTGAAACTATTAAATTTGTATTTTAAAATGAAATTTGGCTAAATTTAATTCGAGTCATAGGTGCGCGTTTCTTGCGGGCGTGTCTCGGTTATCGTCGCGATTCGTACAGACATTTTCCACGCGCTAATAGATTTTGAGAAGATCAAACTTTTGCCTCATATGCTTTGACTGGAACGAAACTCGCTAGCTTTTGTTTCACATCCGAGTTTTTACCCACTGCTGAATAAGCTGTAATCTTTCAGCGTAACCTTTCTCAATTTCCCTTTCAATTTGATAGAACGGTGTTTTTGTACAGTTTTTCACCATGTGTAATACCGAATGTAATTCAGTGATC
>JASANC010003474.1:0-44697 GCA_030248135.1 Theristus sp. LFF4_11 | reverse complement strand
CCCCCCCAAATTTTCCAGCTATCTATCTATCTGGAAAATTTGATACAGCCAGCTACGGTATCTATATCGCCCCCCCCGGCCCCCAACCCCTCGGCTCTGGAACAACTATGCTCGGACCACCCAAAAATCATGAACTTTTGCTCAAAAATCATGACTTTTTGTTTTAAAGTCCATAATATAAGCTAAATCAACTGATAACTTGGCATTCTTCATTGTATTTTCAAAGATTTTGCAGCAAAATTTAGCGTTTTCCTTCAAAATTTAAGCGAAAAAATCTCATGGGTGGGGTGGGGGGTGTGCAGTGCACCCCCCCAGAAATTTTTGTACAATAGTGCACCCCCCTCCATGGCCCACGCCACGCCGGGGGGTGTCACTGTACCATGACTGTTGACTGACACCCCCGGCCTAAGGTTAGGGGCTTTGAAAAAAAAATTTTATTTTTTTTCGTTTCTTTAAATTTGGATTTTTTTTCAAACTTAAAAAAAATGAAAAATTTTTCTTCTACTTTGCTCTGAAAATTCGATTTATGGCATAATTTTTTGAAAGTTCAAACCAAATTTTTCTTCCCAACTTCTTTGTGTGCTTAGGTAAATGTCATTATTTGGTCATTTTGACCGACGTACTCCATGTTTTTCAATTTGGATGACTTCTAGAGTCAATTTTTAGCGTTGAAATGACTTAACTGAATTGAAATATCGTTTCAGAAATCGTTTTCTTGCAACTTAGAACATGTTTTTCAGTCGGTAGGCCATGAGATGAACATGATATCTTGTTGATTGGCGTATGTTATAGGTCTACAATGGAGTTGTGCGATATATTGCTAAACAATTGGAGCGGAGATGTTGGTTAATACCACATCACACGACCGTTTTTCAGATACCCGATAACATGGCCACATGTTAAAACTTGCGTGCTGAGCTAAACTAACGTGTTAAACTTGCGTCTGTCAGTTGCCCGCAACGTGATCGCGAAATCATGGTACGTGTTTTCGATACGATGATTTGAAGAGTGGGCTCTCGCCATGTGGCAGATAGCATAGCTGGTTGAACCTGAAAGTAAGTGTCTTGGGGGGGGGGGGGGGCGACCGGGTCGACAGGGGTTGCCGACTTAGCTACAGCAAACAGGAATTTTTGAACACAGTCAAATTTTGGTAATTTTCTAAAGAGGAACCACTAAGAACGGTTCAATATTCAAGTACACGTGAAAAATTGCCCTGTTTTACTGTTGAAAATGCAACTTTCCCTCTATGAAATGGACATAATTTCAATAAAACACGATTTTCGCTCTTATAGTTTTCCGGATCGTTCTGAAAATAGTCTAGATGAACTCAGCTCGACGAGACGCTTCGAACGAACCTAACTTGTAACAAATTAAAAAAAAATTTATAAAAAAATCCGGATTTTTCCCCCTAACCCTACCCCGGCCCCCCACGGAAAAAGTTTCGGCACGCCCCCCCCCCCCCCACGTGACGACACCGCCCCCTCGAAAATTCGATTTCGCCTTCGGTACTGGCCCGTACGATCCCGTGCGCAGTACCGTGGGCCCCAGAGCACCACGTAATGCTTCTTTATTCAAAACGCACGCGCACGGGCATCGGCATGGCACCTGCACTTTCCAATGAGCATGCAGCACTCGCACTGCACCCACTTCTTTCACCTGCTCCGTACTTTTTCGATTAGTAAATGGTCTAAACACTCAAAATAATCACGTATTAAAACAAGAAACTGCAAATTTCGATTCTGAAAATTGACGTGAAAAAAAATTGTTTTTAAAAATTGAAGTTTGAAAGTATTGAATTAAGAAAACACGAAACGAAACCACCAAAACAAATACGAAACTGGTTTCCGCGGTTTCTTCAAAAGGAAACACATTGAATTGCGCTTCTGTGCCAATGATTGGTTGCAAGAGAAACAAAATTTAAAAAAAGCGATGTTTGAGATTAAAATCTTTGGTTCTATTGTTTTGGTCAAGGCTGCAAACGGAGCTCGTTTTTTCCGCTTGTCTTTTTTAAAACATTCAGAACTGATCAACCACAACGTTATAATCGTTTCATTTGTTTGGTCAATCAACAGTGTCACCGACCGACATTCCAATACTATCTTTATTCAATGCACAAGTTAATTGGGGCAAACCGACGCAAAACACCTGTCTAAATAGTTCTCAAAATACCTTCAAAAAACAAAAGCATTCAACAACAAAATGTTTAAGACATGTGATACTTCAAAAATTTTGTAATCTTCAGACGACAAAATGAGAACACGAACATGACAGCTCTTACTAAACCGGTCAAACAGGGCGAGCACAAACAGTTTGGTTGCGCCATTTTAGTTTTTTTGCGGTTGATTGGAAAAACATCTTTGTGTTTGATGGTTCAGTTTGTTTTCATGCCAAAATCTGATCAGAGCAACAAAAGACATTTATGAACAAAAATAACTGTCTCAAATAACCAAGTCTCAAAACCAAGCAACCGTTTTTTTGAGCCCTTGCCTGGTGTCAAACTCAAATCGTGTCGAATAAAACAGAACAGATCAGAAAAGTCTCAGCTGTCTCAGTCGCGCTTGCGTTGCCTTTCATCGACCTTGATGTTGACGTTGCTGAAAAATTCTTCAACTCAGCTAAACAAAACAAAGAGAACGATAACACATGAAAACTTCACTATCCGTGGCATTTTCAGCGCTGATGACGTGAAATGTCCGGTCGGTACCAGGGTTAGTGCCCAGAGCCAACAAAACAAAGACGCATGATCATGATGACTGGATCGATTGAGTGATGCATCTGCGACGTATGCGACACGTGACGATGACGACATCAAGATCTGACAAAAAACAGAAATAAGAAAAAACACGTCACACCAGGACCAGATGTAACGTTTTGTCAATTCAATCGAGTTTGGTTTTTGTTTGTTGTAGTCTTGAATTTGATCGACTTCCAAAAATCTGTAATTGTAAATCGAACAAACTACAACTTTTTCTCAAAGCATTTTTAAAGCGTGTTTTATTTTACGCTTTTTGAATAAAGTAGGCAAACCGAAAATTTTGGGGGGGGGTCTCCGCCAGACAAAATTTCATGGGGGTGTGGGTGGGGGTGTCGGCCAAATTTTCGAGGGGGGGGTGCCCGGTTTTAGGGTTTTCGGGGGGCACGGTGCCCCCCCACCCCCCCCCCCACCCGACGGTCTCTGGTGCTCTGGGGGGGGTGTACGGTGTACCTAGGGTTGGCAAAATACCGTTTTTTTCAAATCGTGGTAAAAAAAACCTGTATTTTTACCGGTAAAATTACGGTAATTTTACCGGAAAAAAACGAAAGCCAAAAACTTGTAAAAACCCGCATATTTGTCGCAGCCAACTTTAAACTTGAACCAGGTTTTGTGAAAACAACTATCAGAATGCTTTGTTCAAAATATCGTGCACCAACAAAGAAAATAAATTATGTTTGGGCTTGAAAACCCAAAAGGTCAGCAATAAATCGAACATTACCTTTTGCTCAATCGTTTATATTCCACCAATTACACAGGAAAAAACCACAGCGTTTTCACCGGACAGTCTTTGGTCACAATAGACGAACACAATTTGCTACAATAACGCAATTAAACCGAATTTAGAGTCAGTTCAGATCAAAAAGAAAACAAGCCAGTAATTGTGTCAGAAAAACAATTTTGAGCGACATTTCGAATTTTCAAAATTTTCAGCTCAGCTCGGCAGCTCCAGCCGATTCTTGCACCTCGCTTAACAGTTCTTTTTTACCGAAGAAAACATCAGTGTCAATTTCGTCATCATATTTTTCTTGGTCACAGATTTTCTCATTTTCTCATCAAAAATGATATAAAAACTCAGAGTCCGAAATTGAGAAAAAACCGGAAAAATACGAAAAAAAACAAAAAAAAAAAAAACAAAAAACCGGAAAAATACAGAAACGGTCTTTTTCCCGTTTTTTTCAAGGCACTAATTTTGCCCTGGTAAAAAACGCGTAAAAATACGTGTTTTTTTACCGGTAAAAAACCGGTATTTTTACCATGCCCTAGGTGTACCCCCACCCCGGTACCTCGACCCGGCCTCGCCCACGGTACTGATCACATTTCAGCACCCCCCTCAGAAAATTTTGTTGCCCGCGAAAAACACAAAAAACCACCCCCACCCAAAAACCAAACTCTCACTTTCTTTACTTTATCTTTCATTTCTCTCTCACTTATCCATCCTCTAATCTCATTCACTACTTCCCCCCTCCCTTTATCTTTCTCTCTACCCTCCTCCCTCCACTTTTCTTCTTCTTTCCCCCCCAACCTCCCCTTTTTTTCATAATCTTTTTATCCCCCCACATTTCCCCTACCATTTCTTTCCCCCCCCCCCCCCCTCACCGACATTTTCTATTTCTTTTTCCTTCCCCTCTCCTTTCTTGATAGCTATATTGAGAGGCACCTGACACCCCCTTCTAAAATTTGGCAAACAAATGAAACGATTATAACGTTGTGGTTGATCAGTTCTGAATGTTTTAAAAAGACAAGCGGAAAACGAGCTCCGTTTGCAGTCGTAGTCTGACCAAAACAATAGAACCAAAAGATTTTAAACAATTCATCAAAACATCGCTTTTTTTAAATTTTGTTTCTCTTGCAACCAATCATTGGCACAGAAGCGCAATTTTGTTTCCTTTTGCAACAAAATTGCTCTTTGAAGGAACCGCGGAAACCAGTTTCGTATTTGTTTTGGTGGTTTCTGTTTCGTGTTTTCTTAATTCAATACTTTCAAACTTCAATTTTTAAAAACAATTTTTTTCACGTCAATTTTCAGAATCGAAATTTGCAGCCTCTTGTTTTATTACACGATTATTTTGAGTGTTTAGACCATGTACTAATCGAAAGAGTCCGAAGCAGGGTGAAAGAAGTGGGTGCAGTGCGTGTGCTGCATGCTCATTGGAAAGTGCAGGTGCCATGCCGATGCCCGTGCGCGTGCGTTTTGAATAAAGAAGCATTACGTGGTGCTCTGGGGCCCACGGTACTGCGCACGGGATCGTACGGGCCAGTACCGAAGGCGAAATCGAATTTTCGAGGGGGCGGTGTCGTCACGTGGGGGGGGGGGGGAGTGCCGAAAATTTTTCAGTGGGGGGCCTGGGTAGGGTTAGGGGAAAAAAATCCGGATTTTTTTTATTAAAAAAATTTTTTTTTAATTTTTTTTACAAGTTAGGTTCGCTCGAAGCGTCTCGTCGAGCTGAGTTCATCTAGACTATTTTCAGAACGATCCGGAAAACTATAAGAGCGAAAATCGTGTTTTATTGAAATTATGTCCATTTCATAGAGGGAAAGTTGCATTTTCAACAGTAAAACAGGGCAATTTTTCACGTGTACTTGAATATTGAACCGTTCTTAGTGGTTCCTCTTTAGAAAATTACCAAAATTTGACTGTGTTCAAAAATTCCTGTTTGCTGTAGCTAAGTCGGCAACCCCTGTCGACCCGGTCGCCCCCCCCCCCCAAGACACTTACTTTCAGGTTCAACCAGCTATGCTATCTGCCACATGGCGAGAGCCCACTCTTCAAATCATCGTATCGAAAACACGTACCATGATTTCGCGATCACGTTGCGGGCAACTGACAGACGCAAGTTTAACACGTTAGTTTAGCTCAGCACGCAAGTTTTAACATGTGGCCATGTTATCGGGTATCTGAAAAACGGTCGTGTGATGTGGTATTAACCAACATCTCCGCTCCAATTGTTTAGCAATATATCGCACAACTCCATTGTAGACCTATAACATACGCCAATCAACAAGATATCATGTTCATCTCATGGCCTACCGACTGAAAAACATGTTCTAAGTTGCAAGAAAACGATTTCTGAAACGATATTTCAATTCAGTTAAGTCATTTCAACGCTAAAAATTGACTCTAGAAGTCATCCAAATTGAAAAACATGGAGTACGTCGGTCAAAATGACCAAATAATGACATTTACCTAAGCACACAAAGAAGTTGGGAAGAAAATTTGGTTTGAACTTTCAAAAAATTATGCCATAAATCGAATTTTCAGAGCAAAGTAGAAGAAAAATTTTTCATTTTTTTTAAGTTTGAAAAAAAATCCAAATTTAAAGAAACGAAAAAAAATAAAATTTTTTTTCAAAGCCCCTAACCTTAGGCCGGGGGGTGTCAGTCAACAGTCATGGTACAGTGACACCCCCCGGCGTGGCGTGGGCCATGGAGGGGGTGCACTATTGTAGAAAAATTTCTGGGGGGGTGCACACTGCACACCCCCCACCCCACCCATGAGATTTTTTCGCTTAAATTTTGAAGGAAAACGCTAAATTTTGCTGCAAAATCTTTGAAATTACAATGAAGAATGCCAAGTTATCATACATTTAGCTTATATTATGGACTTTAAAACAAAAAGTCATGATTTTTGAGCAAAAGTTCATGATTTTTGGGTGGTCCGAGCATAGTTGTTCCAGAGCCGAGGGGTTGGGGGCCGGGGGGGCGATATAGATACCGTAGCTGGACTGGAGCAAATTTTCCAGATAGATAGATAGCTGGAAAATTTGGGGGGGGCGCGGGGGGGGGCATGTGACTTTGGGGGGGGGGCGGTCAAAATTTTGAAATTTGATAGATAGATAGCTAAAACGCTAAAAAGCTATAAAAAACAGCAAAATAATGCTAAGAATACACTGAAAATCGAGTATAAACGCATATTGTACCTAAAATTAGCGAAATTTTCAAGAATTACGAGGAAAAATGGTTTATTTTGGTAAAAAATTGACTCATTTTATGGGTTGGCCGGCTGTCCTTCTTTTCTAAAATCCGCTTCAGGTAAAACACGCTCGTTGTCGGACATTGCTAAAACGGACTTAATTTAAATCTTAATCCTGAAGCGTAATCCTAAGCCAAACCTGATCCTAACCTAATCCTAACCTAAGCCAAGCCTTTTCAAGAAGGAAGATGTCAGAAAAGCTGCGTTTTGAACAAGTTTTTGTTGGGGCCGGAGCGTGTGCACGCGCGCTAGTGGATCATGAGCATGAGCATGCAGATGCCACGTGCGCGTGCGTTTTAAAAAAGAAGCGCCAGGGGGTGTCTGGGTTGGCCTGTCGTACTAAATCAAACCACTGATGTTGGCAGACGTTGCCTAAACTAGCCTAAACCAAAACCTAATCCTAAAGCCTAATTCAAAGCTAAACATAATCCTGACCTAATCCTAACCTAAGCCAAGCCTTTTCAAGAAGGAAGATGTCAGAACAATTGCGTTTTAAACAAGTTCTTGTTGGGGCCGGCCGGAGCGTGTGCACGCGCGCTAGTGGATCATGAGCATGAGCATGCCGATGCCGCGTGCGCGTGCGCTTTAGTAATGAAGCTTTAGGAAAAAGGTTCCTCTAATATGCTCCGAAAAGCTGGAGCTTCTTTTTTAAAACGCACGCGCACCTCGCATCTGCATGTTCATGCTCATGATCCACTAGCGCGCCTGCACACGCTGCGGCCTCAACAAAAACTTGTTCAAAACGCAATTGTTCTGACATCTTCCTTTCTGAAAAGGCTTGGGTTAGGATCAGGTTAGGCGATTGGGCTTTAGGATTAGGATTTGAATTAGGTCCGCTTAAACAATGTCCGACAACGAGCGTGTCGGTTTTTAGTAGCACTCCGGCAACCGAATCTGGATTCTATTGAAACGTGTTTCTTTTGAATGAATGTGAATTTCCAGCACCCTTTTCATGCTAAAAATAAACTCAAAAGGTTGGAGACTGCGAAATTCAGATTTTTTTATTCAACAGTTTTATTCAATTTATTCAAAGTTTCACAAAGTATCTCGAAGGTGTAAATTTTGAAACATCATACACCCAGCGGCTCATTGATTTGCAGCAAAGTTCACTCGTATTCAAGAGAATTGTGTCAGACCTGGTAATGGTTTACAAATTTATCAATGCAAAGTGTTATGTCTTAAATTTATCAGACTTCTTTGAGGTTCACCAAGGGGAATTTGGTACTAGAGGTCATCAACATAAACTGAACACGCCGCCTGTAAAGACGTCAATTAGAGCTGGTGCTTGGGCCGTGCGAACCATCCAACTCTGGAACAGTCTGAATCAAGACACAGTCTCAGCTCCCTCAACCTCTTCTTTCAAAAATAGGCTTATTGCAAACTAATCTCAACTCATCCATAAATTTATTGGGACACGTTTCCCCTCCCTTCTGGCTTGATTTCCGTGGACCTGGGGATACCGCTCTCCGTTGCTCTTCCTTTCCCATTGAGAAAAACTTTGCGAATTAATAAATTAATCTTAGGCCCATTAAACATTCTTGCTTTAAAAAAAGAAAAAGAAAAACAAACAAACAATTACATTGTGTTCAATGTAGAGATGTCAAAAAAATCCCTATTTTTTAATTTTTTTTAAATTTTTTTTAAACAAAGTGTTCAGAATTTTTCAGGTAGTCCGAATAGGTTTGCCTACTTTATTCAAAAAACGCAAATTATTTTACGCTCCACAAAAAACTTTGTTTGTTTTTACTCGTTTTAAAAATGTCCGCAAACTGTTGAAAGAACGACACAGTGACGGGACGGAACAATGAAAAAACACAACTGCTCCGTTCATGATCAATCGGTACAAAAACGCTGAATTGCTTTCAGTGAGAAATAGACAGTTTCATTAAAAACAGTGAAATAGATTAGTCAAGAGGTACTCGACGACGTTTTCAACTTTAATTCCTCAGGTCGCACAACTGTGAATTGATGCTTAATAGGCCGTTGTGTTTTTGATCATCACACAGACAAAAACTACAAACTGTTTTTAACCGGAAAAACAAAACGGTTTGGGTTGGGTCTGGACATGGAAAGGGGTAGACAGGGACAGCATAACGAGGAGTAAGTAGAAATAATTTGAAAACATTAATAATCAACTAGATTTGTTTGATTCTTCATTCTCTAATTGATTTGGTACAACTTTGGTTTTCCAAATTTTTTCAAAAAAATTTAAAAAAAATGATGATTGTTGTTTTTTTACAACGACAACACGACGGCCGACGGCACCAACGTCGGCTCACGGCTGCATCAAACAGATCGCATGAATTTACTTTCACCCAAATATTCATCTTCTCCACTTTCCATCTTCATCTTCAAATTCTCAGTCTTCAAATTTAGTCTATTGATTAGTATTCAGTTCAGTTGTTGTTTGTGTGTGAGACGTGACGTGAGTCGTCTCTGAAAATCACACAAGGAAGTGAGGAACTAACTGCAAAAAATAAGTAAAAAGCAGTCAATTTTATTATGCACTGAAGTTTCAATAACTCCTGGTCTTAAAACTTAAGATAGTTTGATTCATGTTTTAATCAATTGAAAACCGGAGCGTGTGTGAAAGTGGGTGCAGAGCGTGTATAGCGCGCGATTGGATCATGAGCATGAGCATGCGGATGCGAGGTGCGCGTGCTTTTGAATAAAGAAGCATTACGGTCCGGAATATCACTGTCTGAGAACCAACCGACTTACCATATGACTCCCACTCATATGGGAGGAGGGTGAAAATTTCAGATTTGGCTTCGGCGATTCCATTTTTCCACCGACGACATCGTGCCTCGTGTTTTGTCTCTCAATTTCCCTCAAATAACAAACAAGCAACTCACCGGTGTGATGGAACTGACGACGACTGACGACACGAGTCGATCATGTCTCACCAAGGCTCAAAAAAGTCGATAAATCGATCCAGAATACCACTCTGCAGGGTTGAAGACTATGTCACAAAGTAAAGTCGAGGAAAATTTTTGTTGAACTTTCAAAAAATTATGCCAAAAACGGGCACCTACACAACATTGTGCTTAATTTAATTTAAAAAAAATTTAAAAAAGTTCAAAATTCAAATTCTCAGAATCTCAGCTCAGTCAGCTCAGTCAGTTCAGTTCATCGTGTTGTTCGTGTGGTGGTGAATGCGTGATGTTATTGATTGTTTTATTGTATTTGTACTGACGGGTATTACCTATTTCGATGCTTCGGCATCGTATCAGTACCGAAGGCGAAAGCAAATTTTCGAGGGGGGGGGGGTGTAAGGTTGTTAAAAAAAACAAAAATCGTCATTTTTGTTTTTTTTTAAATTTTTTTTTTTAAAAAAATTTCAAAAATCAAAGTTGTGCTAAATCAATCAGGGAGTTCGAAGAACCACATATGATATGCAAGCGCCTCCGGAATGACTCCCGTATGGCGGAACTTTGGAGATTTTGTTTTGGTGACCTCAATTACCCCTTTTCCAAACCGTTACCATGCCTCTTCTAGTGTTTTGACGCCCAAAACGTCACTTATTGTACCCAGCCCAAGTGAAAATACACATACCGGCTTGAAATTCGATCAAATCTGATGATGTGTCGCGACGGCAGGACACAAACGGCAACCAGACAACGTAACGATTGCAAACGGAGCAGCTTGGACGCTCAATTTAGATTGCGAGGCGAATCGTCAGCTTATCTGCATCGGAAATGGTAAGCCAACCTTTGGGACGCTCAAAAACTTCATCGCAGATGTTGTTGAAGCCTGAAATCAGTCGGTAAAACGGTCCAAAATCGACTGCTAAAGGTTTTACGAGGTAATATCAAAGAAAATGTTTGTTGAACTTTCGAAAAATTGTGCCAAAATTGAGGTTTTCAGAGCATATTAGAGAAAAAAATTTTGAATTTTTTTTTAATTGGCATTTTTGTTTTTTTTAATCACTTTAAAAAAACAAATTTTGATTTTTGTTTAACAACCCTAGGGGGGTGTCTTAACGTGGGGGGGGGCCGGGGGGTGCCGAAAATTTTTCAGTGGGGGGGTGTCAGTCATGGTACAGTGACACCCCCCAGGCGTGGGGGGGGGGGTGCACTATTGTAGAAAAATTTTCTGGGGGGGGTGCACACCCCCGCACCCCACCCCATGAGATTTTTCGCTTAATTTTGAGGAAAAACGCGAAAATTTCCCAAAAAAATCTTTTGAAATTACAATGAAGAATGTCAAGTTATCATATATTTAGCTTATATTATGGACTTTAAAGACAAAAAATCATGATTTTTGAGGCAAAAATTCATGATTTTTTGGGTGGTCCGAGAATTTTTGGGGGGTGTCACTGTTACTTAGCGACTTAGGTCCATCTAGGGGGGTGGGGGGTGTCTAGCAAATCGAGGGGGGGGTGTGGATGGTCCCAGTGTCAGGTTTTGGGGGGTGGGTGTCGCGTGACCCCCCCACGCGGAGGTCTCGGGTGCTCTGGGGGGGTGTGTGTACCCCACCCCTCCCCCCCCCCGTCTTCGGTACTGCTGAGTATGCTGATACTATCGTGATCACTACTTTTGTACGATAAACGTTGAATCGTTTAAAGCTCAAAATGCATTTTTTGTTTAATGACGACAACGACTCGTCACCAGGCTGCGTGTGAATTGAAAGACAAAAGCCTGTGAAATGAGTGCGCTGTGTTTGTGCGCGTGTGCCCTGAAGAATCCTTTTGTGTTCTTTCAGGATTTCTTTTGTTAATACGTCAGAAACTTCAGAAGCAAGTCGAGTTTCGTCTTGTGCACTGAGATTGTGCGGCATTTTGATTTCGTATTCTTATCGTCGATGAAGTGGATTATCTGTTTTGTTTTGAACAGTTTTGACCGGGCAGTCATGAGTTTGATTCTCGCTAGTTATTTTATTTGTTAATGTTTCGTCGTGTGTGACAGTTTTCGTGATTGATAACTTGTTTTGAAAAAAGTTCAAAATTCAAATTCTCAGAACCTCAGCTCAATTTGGCTCAGTCAGTTCATCGTGTTTTGTTCGTGTGGTGGTGAATGCGTGATGTTATTGATTGTTTCATTGTATTTTGTACTAGCAGGTATTACCTATTTCGATGCTTCGGCATCGTGTCACTACCTTGGTAAGATAAACGTTACATCGTTACATCGTGTTTGTGTAGCGGATTGAAGTGGGTTTCATTCCTAGCTGACCGATCGACTCGACATGCGTCCGCAATTAAAAAATGCGTTCCTCGGTCCTCCGACTTCGCGGACGACGACTTTTTTAAGCTTGCTTTCTCATCTTTTCTTTCACTTTCATTTTGTCTTTCAGTTCATACACACAAAAATTAAGCGACGAGTCGTCGTCGTCATTAAACAAAAAATGCATTTTGAGCTGTTGATTTAAAAAAAATCTGAATTTTGCAGTCTTTAACATTCTTCTGAGAAACATTAACAAATAAAATAACTAGCGAGAATCAAACTCATGACTTCTTGGTCAAAACTGTTCAATACAAAACAGATAATCCACTTCATCGACGATAAGAATACGAATTCAAATTGCCGCACAATCTCAGTGCACAAGACGAAACTCGACTGGCTTCTGAAGTTTCTGACGTATTAACAAAAGACATCCTGAAAGAACACAAAAGGATTCTTTCAGGGCACACGCTCTACAAACACAGCGCACTCATTTCACAGGCGTTTGTCTTTCAATTCACACGGGCCAAAATTAAGCGACGAGTCGTCGTCGTCATTAAACAAAAAATGCATTTTGAGCTTTAAACGATTCCAACGTTTATCGTACAAAAGTAGTGATACGATGTATCAGCATACTCGCAGGACCGAAGACGAGGGGGGTGGGGGGGGGGGCACCCCCAGAGAACCCGAGACCTCCGCGTGGGGGGGGGGTCACGCGACACCCACCCCCCAAAACCTGACACTGGATCATCCACACCCCCCCCCCCCCCCCCGAAATTTCCCGACACCCCCCCCCCCCCCCTAGATGGACCTAAGTTGCTAAGTAACAGTGACACCCCCCAAAAAATTTTCTCGGACCACCTAAAAATAATGAATTTTTGCTCAAAAATCATGATTTTTTGTCTTTAAAGTCCATAATATAAGCTAAATATATGATAACTTGACATTCTTCATTGTAATTTCAAAGATTTTGCAGCAAAATTTAGCGTTTTTCCTTCAAAATTTAAGCGAAAAAATCTCATGGGTGGGGTGGGGGTGTCACCCCCCCCCCCAGATAATTTTCTACAATAGTGAACCCCCATGGCCCACGCCTGGGGGGGGGGGGGGGGTGTCACTGTACCATGACTGACACCCCCCCCCCCCGGGCACCTTTTCGGCACCCCCCCCCCCCCCCCCCCCCCCACATGTCGACACCCCCCCCCCCCCCCCTCGAAATTTTGCTTTCGCCTTCGGTACTGACTAGGGTTGTTAAACAAAAATGAATTTTTTTTTTAAGTGATTAAAAAAAAAACAAAAATGCCGATTTTTTTTTAAATTCGAAAAAATTTTCTCTAATATGCTCTGAAAACCTCAATTTTGGCACAATTTTTCGAAAGTTCAACAAAAATTTTCTTTGATTATACCTCGTAAAACCTTTAGCAGTCGATTTTGGGCCGTTTTACCGACTGATTTTAGGCTTCGACAACATCTGCGATGAAGTTTTTGAGCGTCCCAAAGCTTAGCCTACTATTTCCGATGCAGATAAGGTGACGATTCGCCTCGCAGAGCGTCCGATTGTGCTCGCTGCTCCGTTTGCAAGCGCTACGTTGTCTGGTTGCTGCTTCGTGTCGTGTCGTCGCGACACCATCAGAAGAATTGATCGAATTTCAAGGCGGTATGTTTGTCTTCACTTTAGCATTAGCTTAGCTGGGGACAATTAGTGACGTTTTGGAGGTCAAAACACAAGAAGAGGCATGGTGACGGTTTGGAAAAAGGGGTAATTGAGGTCACCAAAACAAAATCTGCAAAGTTCCGCCATACGGGAGTCATTCGGGAGGCGCTTGCATATCATATGTGGTTCTTCGAACTCCCTGATTGAGTTAGCACACACTTTGATTTTTGAAATTTTTTATAAAAAAATAAAAACAAAAAAAAAAACAAAAAATGACAATTTTTGTTTTTTTTAACAACCTTACCCCCCCCCCCCCTCGAAAATTTGCTTTCGCCTTCGCTACCTGATACGATGCCCAAGCATCGAAATAGGTAATACAAGTCAGTACAAATACAATAAAACAATCAATAACATCACGCATTCAACACAACACGAACAACACGATGAACAGAACTGACTGAGCTGACTGAGCTGAGATTCTGAGAATTTGAATTTTGAAACTTTTCAAATTTTTTTTAAATTAAATTAAGCACAATGTTGTGTAGGTGCCCGTTTTTGGCATAATTTTTTGAAAGTTCAACAAAAATTTTCCTCGACTCTACGAAACATTTTTGTTGAACTGTGAAAGCATCCCAGCTAAAAATTGAAAGGGCAACCGCTTAAAACCAGGTGAAAACCCTCCGAACTTTTAAAAATGCCCAATTTTTTGCAAAAACAGGGTCTGGGTAAAAAATTAGCCCAATTCTCAAAATCTCCGGATGGAATTACCCCAGGGAACACTTTTTTTGTTCACCTGTGAAAATGTTGCAGGAAAAAATTGAAAGGGCGAAAACATATTTATTACATATCTGAAAAAAAAAATACAAAGAGAAAGAAGTGACACGATTTTCAGAATAGGTTTTTCGTGTCTGGCAGCGTATGAAAAGTTGTCCGATAAAAATTTTTTTGGCTCCAAGCACAACTTTGGGTGTTCGTTTCGTTAGTACGGAGAACCAAGTTTGTGGCTTATACTATGTCTCGCTGCAGGGCAGCGAAAGTTTGAAAAACGCGCGCGAGGAAAACGGCTCATCATTATGCGTGATGCGCTCTCCGCTCGCTGCGCTCGCTCGCGCATCCGCAGGGGTTCACCAGAAAGTAGCCGTTTTGGCATTTTTCACGCTTTTTTGGGCAAACAATCGACGTGTGGAATTCTGAGTTAACGCACGCATCGATGGCACGCGTGGGAGCTGGATTATTTCTGCAGCTCCGAAGTTATGCCGAATATGACACCATGGTACTTTATGCTACGAACATGACGAAATACTGCATTATGAATGGCGTTTTTGTGGTTTTATGATTGTTGTTTGTTATCTCTCCACCGCTGTTTTTCGCAGGCCACCAATTCCCTTTAGGCGTTTGCGCTCGTCATGGACGCCCCAGAGGGGAGAGGTACAATTTCGTCACGAGCGACGCAAGAAACAGTCAGTGAATCGGCCAAACTTTCGATTTGAAGAAAAAAAACTTTCTGAAGTTTCGCGGGCCCTCTGCAGATAATGCCGATACAGAGCATGGACACTATGCAGTGTGCAGACATAGTCATACGTCTGAATGTACAGTGAATTTCTCCTGATTAGTTCCCCCCCTAGCGCGTAGTAGTAGCAAGCCCTGACGAAATTAGTATCCAAGTGCAATCAATCAATGTATGTACAAGCATCAAAAACTTCCATAGGAATAGGTTAATAAATGGAAACTCTAGAACTTGGTCAACATTCAGGACAAGTAGCACATAAAAAAAACGAAAGCACAGTCGGTTTGAGTTGTGGAAGATTAAAAAATGTTAGTGAACAAAGGCATGAAGAACCGAATACAAAAATGTCACGTCACATGGTTCTCAAATAAAATTACCAACTCCAAGACTGAATAACAGTGATAAAACAGATGATGAAAAGCTGAAGAATGAAACGTAGCATCAGAAAAAACCAAAGATCAGACAAACAACCTTAAGCGATCACAACTGTTATGCATACTGGATGACTAGATGAAGATTTAAAAAAACATGCGCACACGGCCACAGCTGACCATTTGAAAACTGAAAACAAAAACTCGTGTGGTATTGTGGATTTATTCAACCGTGTCCGGACTAAAATGACGTCATTTGCTTTTAAAAATGCCCGTTTGACAAAGTACAGGCACTAAAATGTCAGTTTGGTGTGACTAATTCGACATTCACCATTTGTTTACAGGAAGAAATCGGCAAAACAAAAAGTCTGGTATGCTGTGAACGGCAAGCGCATGTTTGGCGGCACATGACGTCGTCATTTCAGTGGGACACGTTTGAAAAAATAGGTCATAGAGTGACAAAACTACGATACAGAAACGGTTGCGAGAAAAAGTATTCAAACACGCAGCTAAAATTGGAATGTTCGCATCGCAAAGTGATCGAAAAACAAAA
The DNA here is from genome assembly GCA_030248135.1 of Theristus sp. LFF4_11. Classification (NCBI taxonomy): domain Eukaryota; kingdom Metazoa; phylum Nematoda; class Chromadorea; order Monhysterida; family Xyalidae; genus Theristus; species Theristus sp. LFF4_11. The sequence goes on along the minus strand of JASANC010003474.1, from coordinate 28,731 downwards.
CACAACGATGACACCGTCAAAAACTTGAAACAACCGGAAAAAAAGAGCCGTTGACACGTCAGCGGCTGCATAGCGTTGAAAACAGATGATTGGCTGCAACAACAGACACTGCAGCCAATCAGCTGAACGCGTGCACAGATCGGCATTCATCTCGATCTGACTACAAACTACTGATGTGACCACAGGCTGCGCGTTCGCAGCCTGCTGCTTTGTAACTGGTGTCCTTGTGAATATTTGCAGGGACGCTGCTTTTGAAGAGGCGCCGAATAAAAACAGAGCAGAACAAAAACGAAAACAACAACAACCAGAGTTTACGAGTAAACAAAATTAAAGTCGGGCGGCAGGTGCACGGGCATCGTCGGCGGCCGCTCGGGCAGCTGCTCCACGTCGTCGACGTCGAGCAGGCGCACACGCAGCTCCAAGTCGAGCAACAGCTCGAGCTCGCCGTTCGCCGACGTCGACTGCATCTCGGCGGACAGCAACGATCGTAGACCGTCCGTCCACGTGTGCAACTGCAATTCACAGTCGAACTCGCATATTATAGGCAATCGGCTGATTGGCTGGTGATCGCCGTTGTGCGTGCATTCGGTGCACACGCATTACTGTGGAGGCGGAGTCACGCAGATGAAACAGAATGCAGGCATCTGGTGTAGTCTACCAACCAATCAGAGAAATTCACTGTACATTCAGACGTATGACTATGTCTGCACACTGCACAGTGTCCATGTTTGTATCTGCATTATCCGCAGTGGGCCCGCGAAACTTCAGAAAGCTTTTTTTTCTTCAAATCGAAAGTTTGGCCGATTCACCGACCGTTTCTTGGTCGCTCGTGACGAAATTGTACCTCTCCTCTGGGGCGTCCATGACGAGCGCAAACGCATAAAGGGAACTGGTGGCCTGCTGAAAAACAGCGGTGGAGAGATAACAAACAACAATCATAAAACCACAAAAACGCCATTCATAATGCAGTATTTCGTCATGTTCGTGGCATAAAGTACCATGGTGTCATTTTCGGCATAACTTTGGAGTTGCAGAAATAATCTAGCTCCCAGCGTGCCATCGATGCGTGCGACTCAGAATTCCACACGTCGATTGTTTGCCCAAAAAAGCGTGAAAAATGCCAAAACGGCTACTTTCTGTTAAATCATGCGGATGCGCGAGCGAGCGCAGCGAGCGGAGAGCGCATCACGCATAATATGAGCCGTTTTCCCCTCGCGCGCGTTTTTCAAACTTTCTCGCTGCCCTGCAGCGAGCATAGTATAAGCCACAAACTTGGTTCTGTGCACACGAAACGAACACCCAAAGTTGTGCTTGGAGCCGCGAAAAAATTTTTATCGGACAACTTTTCATACGCTGTAGACACGAAAAACCTATTCTGAAAATCGTGTTACTTCTTTCTCTTTGTATTTTTTTTTTCAGATATGTAATCAACATGTGTTCGCCCTTTCAATTTTTACCTGCAACACTTTCACAGTCGAACAAAAATGTTCCCTGGGGTAATTCCATCCGGAGATTTTGAAAATTGGGTTAATTTTTTACCCAGACCCTGTTTTTGGGTAAAAAATTGGGCATTTTTAAAAGTTCGGAGGGTTTTCACCTGGTTTTAAGTGTTCGCCCTTTCAATTTTTAGCTGGGACGCTTTCACAGTTCAACAAAAATGTTTCCTGGGGCAATTTCATCTGTAGATTCTGAAAATTTAGTTTATTTTTTTTGCCCGGGCACTTTTTTGAGTCAAAATTGTGCACTTTTTGAAAGTTCGTAGCATTTTGACTGAGTATCAGTTTTTCACTCTTTCAAATTTTGTCTGAACTACGAAAAATAATAGGAAAAGGTCTAGTCCGTAGGAATTCTATGCGCTGATCACGAATTTTGGGTTAGTTTTCTTACGTGAGCAACTCTAGATGCTGAATCGTGACGATTTCGGGCGAATCGGCCGTGGAAATTGGCGAAATCGGTCCAGAAACAAAAAACAAGAAAAGGGTGTTTTCCAGAGTTATTCAATGCGCTGATCACGAATTTTAGGTTAGCTTTTTTATGTGAGCAACTCTAGATGCTGAATCGTGACGATTTCGAGCGAATCGGCCGTGGAAATTGGCGAAATCAGTCCAGAAACGAAAAATAAGAAAAGGGTGTTCTCCAGGGTAATTCAATGCGATGATCACGGATTTTGTGTTTGTTTATTCATGTGGGCAACTCTAGATTCCGAATCGTAACGATTTCGGGCGAATCGGCCGTGGACTTTAGCGAAATCGGTCCAGAAATGAAAAACAAGAAAACGGCGTTTTCCATGGAAATTCAATGCACTTATCACGGATTTTGGGTTAGTTTTTTATGTGAGCAACTCTGGATACTGAATCGTGACGATTTCGGGCGAATCGGCCGTGGAAATTGGCGAAATCGGTCCAAAAATGAAAAACAAAAAACCGGTGTTTTCCATGGTAATTAAATACACTGATCACGGATTTTGTGTTAGTTTTTTCATGTGAGCAACTCTAGATACCGAATCGTGACGATTTCGGGCGAATCGGCCGTGGAATTTAGTGAAACCGGTCCAGAAATGAAAAACAAGAAATCGGTGTTTTCCGTGGTAATTCATTGCGCCGATCACGGCTTTTGGGTCAGTTTTCTTATGTGAGCAATTCTAGGTACTGAATCGTGATGATTTTGGGCGAATCGGCCGTAGAAATAGCATAGACGAAATTGGCCTAAAAAACGAAAAATGAAAAACTTGAGTTGTCCGGGGTTTAGAAGAATGTGTGACCAACGTATTGTGATTTTGGTCCGACCTTTGGGGCTTATGTAAAAGTCAGAATATTATCTAAAAATGCGGGAGACGCATATAAAAGGAGGAATATGGCCTTGTGTAAGCAGTGAAAGACTTGGCTCGACAACGCTTTTCAAGTCTCTGATGTGGTACACACGGATACAAGTACATAAGAGTCATATTTTTGCGCCGTTTATTCTTTAGTTCGGTTGCAAGTGGCAACCCTCGTACATTGTAGACAAATTAAACTTTCACATTTGCTTTTTTCTAGCATTTAGCGACCTCTAAAACCACTAAAATAACGATCAGACTTTAGATCGCTGACACTGGTTTGCACAAAGTGTATCGCAGAGGCATTGGGAACGCAAGGTCTCCTTCTGTGGCAATGACTCACCGGTTTATCCTGTCACAAGAGTTTGGTAAAAAGGGTGAAAATCAACGGAAGACAACACTTTTTGCACTGGTGCTGCTGTATGCACAGCGGTGCGTACGTTAGCAACAACGATAAAGCTACATGCAGCAATGTTTTGCAATCTCTGATGTTTCTGTTTTTTTTTGCACAGAATTTACAGTATAGCCGATTAAACATGGCAGCTTTTTTCAGGGTGCAAGGAGCGCGCGAATTTTGAATGAAAGAAAAAGAAGTTCAGAAACCAAATTGTATGCCAAATTTGACGCGTTTTTTTGAACTAATGGATTATCCGTATTATTCTGTTCATTCTTTCTCCCTTGCACACATGATTGGAAATTATGTTGGCATTTTTGAAAAAGACAACTCCTAGTCAGCGACTAATCCCGCCTTGATGGACTGCCTCATTTATTCGGCCATGCTGTACAGAATTTCGCACATGATGTGATTTTAGACTAAACTGAAGAGGCCAATTGAAAAATATCTAGATAACTTCAAAGTTTTTACGCTTTTCAGCAAGCTTTTAAGCAACAAACGCGGCGCAAAAATATGACTCTTATGTACTTGTATCCGTGTGTACCACATCAGAGACTTGAAAAGCGTTGTCGAGCCAAGTCTTTCACTGCTTACACAAGGCCATATTCCTCCTTTTATATGCGTCTCCCGCATTTTTAGATAATTCTGTCTAGTCCCGAAAAAAAGAAAACTATTTTTTCTTTCTTTTTTTCAGAAAACTGTCCTTTTCTCACCCGACGTCTGTTACGTTCTCGGTCATGTACGATTTGATCGATGCCCGTGATCAGTTGCTTCACATCAGCCAAATTCACTGCACAACAATCAACGATGAATAACAAAAAACGCAAAATTCATGAATGATTGTTTTCATGCATCTCAAAAGTCAACGAATCACAAATCGAACACGGAACTAATTGGCTGTGAATGTTTATCATCTCACTCTTCGCTAAGTCTATTTTCTTTTTGAAACTGAAACAATAATATCAATACACTATTTCACCGTTCTGCTTTGAGTCGTCCAGACCATCGGGCACCTCGTCGTGTTTGCATTCGGCGTAACTCAACGATTTCTCGTTCGTAGACAGCGCCCAGAACCAGAACTTGGCTGAAAAACGCAGACGATTTCGAAAACTTGTTCTCAGAATCACACTTGAAAAGCAGACTGATATTTTCTACCATCGACCTGAAAAAAATTACGTTCGGACATTGCGGCTTAGTTCACCAAACTTCTACATCTTATAAAAGTGCACAAAGAAAATATTTGGAAACTCTCCCAGAACTACAGCATGTTTGTTTTAATCTGTCACTTTTTTAGAATACAGAGCCTGAGGTACCCCAACCCCCCAACCGTACACGCACAATTCTCTCGTTTCGCTTTTTCTCCTCTGGTCCACTTTTGAAAGATCTTGCCATGTTTCAATTGCGCCACCCGATTGCGCTTCACCAAGTTCAGCAAGGACGGTCGCAGCTGCTGGCGCAGTGCACTGGAAAAACAAACAAAAAAATACAAAAAAATAAAAGCTTCCGCTAAGAGTCTCGTCTTTTTGTCATCCGTTTTTACCTGTATTCGCTAGCTCTGTTTTGGATCTCCTGTTTTTCGGTTCTGTGACTCAATGCGTTACATAAAATTAGTTTTACGCTCGAAGCAACGCCAAATTATCAATGTGATTCTCTCGTATTCCAGGTACACGTACACGGGTCACTTCGGCAATTACAAATTGCCGGGCTTCTTGTCTACGCGTGCCTTCAGTAGCAGAACGCCCAAAAAATAATAAAACAAAACAACAACACAAGAAACAAAGTGCGGCGACAACCACGAAATAACCCAACTCGCTTAAAAAATTGAAAACGTTTCAAGAAAACCGATCAGTGAAAGACTAAGAAAAAAAAACGACCAAAAAAACGCAAACAATTCAAGCGATTTCCTACAGAATGGCGGGTGCGCACAGGTCGCGTTCGTGTTTCTCGTCGCGTTGCTGCTGCCAGAGCGCCTGCACCTCCGCGTAGCTGTACCGAATCAGGTGGTCCTTGAACTGTTTCAGCGTCGCGTGGCACGGCCGCACAGTGCGCGTCAGTTGCTCCTGGACGACACACATCACCTGCGAAACGGAACATGGTGTTGGTGTTGGTGTTGTCGCATGCGATCACACAAAACGGCCGTGAACAGAGATGATGTGCGCAAATCGAACACCCGAAACACATTTAGTGTGGTAATCAACCAAGTTGTAAGATGGTTGTCTGCATTTCGGCCTGGCCAACATCACATGCAGAAGAGGGGTGGCCTCATCAGTGATGTGCCCCTCTTGAACCACTTGAGATAAAAAAACTTGTGCAATAGCTTATTTACAGAAAACTAAGCGCAGGCTAAGTTTAGGTGGGGTGGGTCGTCCACTTCCACGGTACGGTCGATCAGACCGTTTGCAACAACATACGAGACCACCGCAAGCATGTCCACGGACGCACCTTGTCCAAATCATCGATGCTGGCATCCATTTCCTGCCATGTACGACACAAATGCAGCATGCATTCCGTGAACAACGCCTCGAACGTGTGCTGTTCGTCTTTCGACACCAACATCGCATAGAACTCAACGTCGCCATCAGCTGAACAACAAAACACACACACACACTCGATTGAGTTTAGTGGTTTAATTTTGGACGGTCACATTCGAGACGAACGGCAATACTCTCGGCCGACGGATTACGTAATCGTTGCTTTTTATGCTCTCCCTAAGTAACCATCGTTCGTCAATCAAGAAAATCTACAGTGAAAACTCAGTCTCCTCAATTTTCGCCATCGTCACCACAGTATTCCATGGACCAACCGACCCGTACTCCGATTTTGGCGCAAAAATATTATCTTTTCTTCAAGACCTGCGACTCAATGCGGTTGTGGACGTGGAAAGGAAACTAGTTTCAATGTTTATGTGGTAATTCAGAATAGCGGCCTTGTTTATTTAAGGGACTCGGATCCTTTTGCCAATTTTGAATTCCCGTTTCGTGCATGAGACTGCGTACCCATCTATGCGCGCATTGAGACGCGGGACCAAAATAAAAGCAATTAGATAATTGTATTTTTCAAAAAATTTTCAGTCCCAAAAAACCGCAGCAGCAGAACGCACGTGGCTGCTGCATGCGTAGCAGTTTGTGCAGCAGCGTGCACAGTTCAACGGAGACGCATGCGAACGGCAACGCAAACGCCCGTGGGCGCACTTCATTCTGTGCGAGCATCTGCAACAAAAACGGTGACATCACAGGCACGCCAACACTGCCCTTGAATGAAATCTTGAACTACGTTTTTTGTTCAATATTTGAGTATTTTAATAATTTTGTGGTTATACATTTTTACACGGCACAGTGTTTCGCAGTACCGCACAGGCGCAAAAGGTATTATGACTTGTGCGAAGAGCTAATCTATGAAACTTGAATTCTCGGGCAAAATAAACAGAAAGTACGCAAACGGAACACATTGTCGTGGCTAAAATACAGAAAATGAGATGTCTCAACTCATTGGAACATCGCACGTCGACTCACCCTGACAAACGACGGCGTGTGCTTGACAAAGTACAGCATGCAGTCGAGCGCCAACAAACCGGGCGGCGTCTGCTCGAACGCACGCCACGGCTCGTCCGGATCCTTCAATATCGATCACTCGCAAAAGTTCATTTTTTTAGATTCAACATTTTACAGATGAAACCCGACAAAAATAAGTATATAGATGCTTGCCTCTAAACAGAATTGTTGAATAATAACTCATTCAATAGGCACTCATGTGAAGTACCTTGGAAACGCGAAATAATTTTTTCAAGGAGCAAACACTAACAGGAAATCCGAGTGTTTCGAATTCGCTGCTGCACTGCTGTTGTTCATCTTGAGAGGCCCTGCGCTTGTCGAAGCACAGTGATCGCAATTCGTGCAGCTTGTCCCATTCGAACTGAAAGAAGAACAACGAAAAAATACTTTTTCGTTTGGGTTTTTTAATGATTTACAGCAGATGAATCTGATTTCAAAAATGTCTTCAAGAAATGTCTAAACCGTAACGCTGGATGATGCACCACGTCAGTCAATCAGACGCAGTCAAACTCTATATTACAAGCAATCAGCTGATTGGTTGGTGACCTCGTGACGCACACATTCTCTACAGGACTCCGCCGCCACAGCAACGCACGCATCACGTCGCTGTCACCAACCAACCAATCAGCGAATTGCCGATGATTTAGGACTAGAGCGTGCGACCTGATTCGAGGACGTCGAGGGCGCCATCGGCACAGCGGCACGCCGCCGATGCACGACGTTCAGCAGCAGTCGTTGCATGACCGCCAGCTGGCGCGTCAGGCCGGTGGCGTTTGCAGCGCTCAACGCTGATTCGCTGCCGCTGGCGCACGCCGCTGCTGTCGCCTGCTTGAGCACGTTGCTGTGCAACTCGACACGCACCGCTTTGCTGGTGAGCAACTGTGCTTGGACAAAACAGAGAAACGTCACGCACTGAATTGAGAGCAAGAAGATCCGGTGACAAACAGATGGACCGATAGGTGGTACGGTGTTGAGAGAAAACACGGTTGAAATCGATATTTAGTCGGTCCGCGCAAAACACGAACGAACAGCCAATCAGCATAAGTACAAAATGTATCTGAAGTCGACTTTCAGACTGCGGTTTTTAGCCCTAAATGGGAGACACCAAAGATTTTTAAATGGCAACACCTAAACACTTGAAAATCAAACATGCGTCTGCAGTCGAACTCTAAATTATAGGCAACAAGCAGATAACCGATAGTTTACGAGTTCAACAGCAACCTTAGCAATGTTCAGTTGTTCGTGAGTGTCAGCAAGCCGGAAGAGCGCGTTCATCAGCGCCAGCGTGTTCTGCTGCATCACCGGGTGCAACTTGCGGTTCAGGTGACGCACGGCGAGATACTCGATCGGCACTTCTCTGTGGATCTGCGCGTAGTGGCGGCTGCTGCAAACACGCAATTGCAATGCAGCGATTTGAATTGCAATCAGTCGGCAATGAGATGAGAAATGTAATCGGTATATAATTGGAACTGCAATGGTTTTACACAGAATATAATCGGAATTACGATCACAATTGGAATGAACATTTATTTGCGGCACTCATGAACAATATTTCAAAAATAAAACCTGCATTTTCAATTGTCAACAGTTCTGCAAATTTCTTGTCCAAATGGATTACCAGCCAACAAAAGAAACAAGGGTGTGGTCGAAAGCAACGGAGAGCGGAAATAAAACGGCGCTTGCAACGAAAAACCGCCGGAGTGAACCATCACCTTTTCGTGAGCAACGACTCGAGAATGTGCAGCGCGTGGCCGATCGTCACGGGGTCCTCGTGTTTGCCGCGTCCGTTCACGTGGCAACAGACGCGCTGCACAAACGCCGGCGCCACCGAGTCCCAGTCGGCGAGCGACTGATGCGCCATCAGCATACTGAACGCGGCCAGCACGCCCGGCTGCGGTGTGCCGGAGCTGCGCGAATTCAATGGAAAATTGTACAGTATGTTCGTTGAAACCGGTCACTGTCACACAGGCGAACGTCTAAAATTACTTGAATTGTCACCCTCGTGGCCTCCTGGTGGTAGTGCGTTAGACTCTTGTCCGTGCGCTCGGGGGATCGAGCCCCGCCGACGGGGTGTATAGGCACTTAATGACAGAGAAAACTCGATGGGCACCCTACTCAATGGCGTTCTGTACGCTTCTCTGGGTTAGCCTCGCTAAAAACATCGCCTAAAAATCGCAATCGCAACAACAACAACTTGAAGAACGCATGCATCGGAGTTGGTTAAAACGGATAACACCGCATGTCGTTTTTTGTTATTTTGTGCAGCGTTTTTGTTTTTTGAGGTTGCTGTTTTTTTTCGGGCAACTCGTGGTAGCATACGAATCGATTCGCGATCAGCAACCACACACGATTCGCCTGCACTCAACGTTCAATAGTGCCACTGGGCATGCAGCCGGGCCCGGCCCGGAACCCAGCGCAAAAAAATTGGTTCTGGGCCCGCGTCCATCCCTAAATGCCACCAACACCAACCTCTGATTGCTCTCATACTGCACGAGCTCCTCCAATCCGCCGCTCTCGACGAACGCGCTCGCGAACGCCGCATCGGCCAACATCGACGAGCGCGTCGTCAACGTTTGCAGAACGGACGCCAACGAAGTGCTCGGCGGCGTGGCGGCGGCGGTGCCGGCGGTCTGTGTCGCTGCTGCGCTTGTGGCCGAGTGTGTGGGCGAGCCGGCAGTGGCATTCGACTTCGACGTCGCCTCCGTGCACGCGCGCAAACGCGACACCATCATCTCGGCCGCACACTGCTGCACGGGTTTTTCGTTGGCGTTTTGCACTTTATTTCAGTGTTCATATGACCATTTTTACATCATTTCAAATGCTCAAAAAATATTTTCGCAAAAAAAGTTGTTGAGCCGAGCGTATTTTCTGCCTCTCACCGGCGACACCGTCAGCAGCATGATGATGGCGCCCTTCTTCATCTTCAGTTCGTCGTACCGCTGAAACAACAAAGGCGATGTGTAAAAAAACATCAAAATCGATAAAACACGTGCTGCGAGTTCATTGAAAAAAAATTAAACACAAACACACTGCCCATTTTTGCGCGACCTGTGGTCAGTTTTATAAAAGGGAGTAGTGTCTGAAAAGTGAGGAGTTTTACTCCAGGGTGTTCCGAAAGTTAGACCATAACAAATTCCGGTTGAAGAATTGAACCTAAAGTTCCTTTTTTGACTGAGGCTTGATATTGGTTTGATATTTTTGCCAAAATCAGCACCGAGTTATTTTGTTCTGCTGGTTCACCTCCATAAATTTACAGGGTATTCAGAAGTTGTCAAGGTTTAACTTTTGGAACACCCTGGATGGAGTAAGACTTCTCACTTTTCAGACACTACTCACTTTTATAAAAATGACCATAAATTATCATGCGGATGCGCGAGCGAGCGTCAGCGAGCGGACAGCGCATCACGCATTATATGAGCCGTTATCCTCTCGCGCGCGTTTTTCAAATTTGCTCGCTTCCTCCAGCGAGCATAGTATAAGCCACAAACTTGGTTCTGTGCACACGAAACGAACACCCAAAGTTGTGCTTGGAGCCGCGAAAAAATTTTTATCCGACTACTTTTCATACGCTGTAGACACGAAAAACCTATTCTGAAAACAGTGTTACTTATTTTTCTATCTCTTTTTTTTTCCGGTATGTAATCAACATGTGTTCGCGCTTTCAGTTTTTACCTGCGACACGTTCACAGTCTAGCAAGAATGTTTCCTGGGGTAATTTCATCCGTAGATTTGGAAAAATGGGTTAATTTTTTGCCCCGACCACTTTTTTGGGTAAAAATTTGGGCATTTTTAAAAGTTCGCAGCGTTTTCACCGGGTTTCAAGTGTTCGCCCTTTCAATTTTTAGCTGGGACACTTTCACAGTTGAAGAAAAATGTTTCCTAGGGTAATTTCATCCGTAGATTTGGAAAAATGAGTTAATTTTTTGCCCCGACCCCTTTTTGGGGTAAAAATTGGGCTTTTTTGAAAGTTCGCAGGGTTGTCACCTGGTTTTAAGTGTTCGCCCTTTCAATTTTTAGCTGGGACACTTTCACAGTTGAACAAGAATTTTTCCTCGGGTAAATTCATCCGTAGATTCTGAAAATTTAGTTTATTTTTTGCCCGGGCATTTTTTGGGTCAAAATTGTGCATTTTTTGAAAATTCGTAGCATTTTGACTGGGTATCATTTTTTCAGTCTTACAAATTTTGTCTGAGCTACGAAAAATAGCAGAAATGTTTAGTCCGTAGGAATTCAATACGCTGATCACGGATTTTGGGATAGTTTTCTTACGTGAGCAACTCTAGATGCTGAATCGTGACGATTTCGGGCGAATCGGCCGTGGAAGTTGGCGAAATCGGTCCAGAAACGAAAAACAAGAAAAGGGTGTTTTCCAGGGTAATTCAATGCGCTGATCACGAATTTTGGGTTAGTTTTCTTACGCGAGCAACTCTAGATGCTGAATCGTGACGATTTCGGGCGAATCGGCCGTGGAAATTGGCGAAATCGGTCCAGAAACGAAAAACAAGAAAAGGGTGTTTTCCAGGGTAATTCAATGTGCTGATCACGAATTTTGGGTTAGTTTTCTTACGTGAGCAACTCTAGATGCTGAATCGTGACGATTTCGGGCGAATCGGCCGTGGAAGTTGGCGAAATCGGTCCAGAAACGAAAAACAAGAAAAGGGTGTTTTCCAGGGTAATTCAATGCGCTGATCACGAATTTTGGGTTAGTTTTCTTACGTGAGCAACTCTAGACGCTGAATCGTGACGATTTCGGGCGAATCGGGCGTGGAAGTTGGCGAAATCGGTCCAGAAACGAAAAACAAGAAAAGCGTGTTTTCCAGGGTAATTCAATGCGCTGATCACGGATTTTGGGTTAGTTTTCTTACGTGAGCAACTCTAGATGCTGAATCGTGACGATTTCGGGCGAATCGGCCGTGGAAGTTGGCGAAATCGGTCCAGAAACGAAAAACAAGAAAAGGGTGTTTTCCAGGGTAATTCAATGCGCTGATCACAGATTTTGGGTTAGTTTTCTTACGTGAGCAACTCTAGATGCTGAATCGTGACGATTTCGGGCGAATCGGCCGTGGAAGTTGGCGAAATCGGTCCAGAAACGAAAAACAAGAAAAGGGTGTTTTCCAGGGTAATTCAACGCGCTGATCACGGATTTTGGGTTAGTTTTCTTACGTGAGCAACTCTAGATGCTGAATCGTGACGATTTCGGGCGAATCGGCCGTGGAAGTTGGCGAAATCGGTCCAGAAACGAAAAACAAGAAAAGGGTGTTTTCCAGGGTAATTCAATGCGCTGATCACGAATTTTGGGTTAGTTTTCTTACGTGAGCAACTCTAGATGCTGAATCGTGACGATTTCGGGCGAATCGGCCGTGGAAGTTGGCGAAATTGGTCCAGGAACGAAAAACAAGAAAAGGGTGTTTTCCAGGGTAATTCAATCCGCTGATCACGAATTTTGGGTTAGTTTTCTTACGTGAGCAACTTTAGATACTGAATCGTGACGATTTCGGGCGAATCGGCCGTGGAAATTGGCGAAATCGGTCCAGAAATGAAAAACGAGAAAACGGTTTTTCTAGGGTAATTCAATGTGCTGATCACGGATTTTGGGTTAGTTTTCTTGTATGAGCAACTCTAGATACTGAATCGTGACGATTTATGGTGAATCGGCCGTGGAATTTAGCGAAACCGGTCCAGAAATGAAAAACAAGAAAACGGTGTTTTCCATGGTAATTCATTACGCCGATCACGGCTTTTGGGTCAGTTTTTCTTTTGTGAGCGATTCTAGGTACTGAATCGTGACGATTTTGGGGAATCGGCCGTAGAAATGGCATAGGAGAAATCGGCCTAAAAACGAAAAATAAAAAACCTGAGTTGTCCGGGGTTTAGAAGAATGTGTGACCAACGAATTGTGATTTTGGTCCGACCTTCGGGGCTTATGTAAAAGTCAGAATATTATCTAAAAATGCGTGAGACGCATATAAAAGGAGGAATATGGCCTTGTGTAAGCAGTGAAAGACTTGGCTCGACAACGCTTTTCAAGTCTCTGATGTGGTACACACGGATACAAGTACATAAGGGTCATATTTTTGCGCCGCGTTTGTTTTTTTTTTGAAGCACGCCCCCACCGATTCCGGAAACCCGAAGGTACCAAACTCCGGTGGGATTGGGGAATGGACGGCTCACCATCCCGTGGAACCAATACCCTCGGCATGTGAGGGGGCAGCCTCTAAGCCCCGCTCTGTCCTGGGGGCACCAGTGATCTTAGCCCGATTTCGGTTTCGGTGGCCTGCGGTCGCTATATCCCCGGAGGGCAGCGAATCCGAAAGTTTTCGTTTTCGTTTTCGTTTTGCTGAAAAGCGTAAAACTTTGAAGTTATTTTTTAATTGTTCTCTTCGATTTAATCTAAAATCACGCCATGTGCGAAATTCTGTAAATTCTGTGCAAAAACAGAAACATCAGAAATTGCAAAATATTGCTGCATGTAGCTTTATCGTTGTTGTTAACGTACGCACCGCTGTGTACACACCAGCACCAGTGACAAAAAGGAGTTGTCTTCCGTTGATTTTCACCTTTGTTACCGGTGTCACCTTCAACTAGTGTGGCAGGATAAACCGTCTGTCCCGTGAGTCATTGCCTTTGCCACAGGAGACCTTGCGTTCCGCAATGCTTCTGCGATACAATTTGTCCTGAACAAACCAGTGTCAGCGAGCTAAAGTCTGATTGTTATTTTAGTAGTTTTAGTGGTCGCTAAATGCCCGAAATCCGCAAATGTGAAAGGTCATTTGTCTACAATACAAAGCACGAGGGTTGCCATGTGCAACCGAAATCATAAATAAACGGCGCAAAAATATGACTCTTATGTACTTGTATCCGTGTGTACCACATCAGAGACTTGAAAAGCGTTGTCGAGCCAAGTCTTTCACTGCTTACACAAGGCCATATTCCTCCTTTTATATGCGTCTCACGCATTTTTAGATAATTGTGTTTCATCTCGTTTCACGTCATGTGTCTTGTGCGCCGACCTGTCACGCGACTCTGCCGGCGCTGTGCTCGACCGATTTCGACGATCGATGGCTCAATCAACTCAGCAGAGCATCAGGAACACGATGAGGTGTCGTTTGTGGTTTGTTTCGGAGGTTTTTTGAAAATCGATAAAATCACACACCACCATAAATTGGTTTTGTGTGTTTTTTCATAAATTTTTCATTGCACACGAGACAATGTTGAATGAAACAAAAACCAACCATAAACGACACATCATCGTGTTCCGGGTGCTCTGCTGAGTTGATTGAGCCGTCGATCGTCGAAATCGGCTGAAGAAATCGTGATCTGGGCGACGTTATGTGTTGGCAATACGTGCGTTTCACGTCATGTGTCTTGTGCGCCGACCTGTCACGCGACTCTGCCGGCGCTGTGCTCGACCGATTTCGACGATCGATGGCTCAATCAACTCAGCAGAGCATCAGGAACACGATGAGGTGTCGTTTGTGGTTTGTTTCGGAGGTTTTTTGAAAATCGATAAAATCACACACCACCATAAATTGGTTTTGTGTGTTTTTTCATAAATTTTTTATTGCACACGAGACAATGTTGAATAAAACAAAAACCAACCACAAATAACACATGGTCGTGTTTCGGATGCTCTGCTGAATTGATTAAGCCGTCGATCGTCGAAATCGGCTGAGGAAATCGTGATCTGGGCGACCTGACCAATTCAACGATGACAACCACATTCATTTGTGGTCATTTCAATTTGTTTTCATCAAATCTGATTCAATTTTCGCCCACATATGTCGTTTCCATGTGATTTTCAGTAGAATTAATAATTGTGGTGTTTTTATGTGCATGGTGTTTTTAGCATTTCCCATTTTGAAAAATACCATGGTGTTTTTATACACATGGTTTTTATATCGCATGGTGTTTTTTTACACCATGGTGTTTTTTTACGCAACCCCATAAATCACACCGTGCGGTGTTTTCATCGGTGCGGTGTTTTCACCGTGCGGTGTTTTCATCGGTGCGGTGTTTTCACCGCTGCGGTGTTTTTAGCAATTACCCCTGGGGGGGGGCCGGCCCCCCCCCCCAAAAATTTTCAAATCTATCTCTATCAGACAGTTTTTTTCGGCTCAGCTATTATCTATCTAAAAAAAATTTTCAGCCAGCTATCTATCTGAAAATTTTTGTCTTCGAAGACACAAAATGAGTCAATTTTTGACAAAAATTGACCGTTTTTGCTCTTAATTCTTGAAAATTTCGCTAATTTTAGGTAAAATACGCGTTTATACTTGATTTTTAGTGTATTTTTAGCATTATTTTGCTGTTTTTATAGCTTTTTAGCGTTTTAGCTATCTATCTATCAAATTTCAAAATTTTGACCGGCCCCCCCCCCAAAGTCACATGACCCCCCCCGCGGCCCCCCAAAATTTTCCAGCAATCTATCTATCTGGAAAATTTGCTCCAGCTATCTATATCGGCCCCCCCCCCCAACCAGTACCGAAGGCGAAAGCAAATTTTCGAGGGGGGGGGGTGTCGTCACGTGGGGGGGGGGGGGGTGCCGAAAATTTTTCAGTGGGGGGGTGTCAGTCATGGTACAGTGACACCCCCCCAGGCGTGGGCCATGGGGGGGGGGGTGCACTATTGTAGAAATTTTTCTGGGGGGGTGCACACCCCCCACCCCACCCATGAGATTTTTTGGCTTAAATTTTGAAGGAAAAACGCTAAATTTTGCTGCAAAATCTTTGAAATTACAATGAAGAATGTCAAGTTATCATATATTTAGCTTATATTATGGACTTTAAAGACAAAAAATCATGATTTTTGAGCAAAAATTCATGATTTTTGGGTGGTCCGAGAAATTTTTTGGGGGGTGTCACTGTTACTTAGGTCCATCTAGGGGGGGGGGTGTATAGCAAATTTAGAGGGGGGGGGGTGTGGATGGTCCAGTGTCAGGTTTTGGGGGGTGGGTGTCGAGGGTCCCCCCCCCCCCCCCCCCCCCCCCCACGCGGAGGTCTCGGGTGCTCTGGGGGGGGTGTACCCCCCCACCCCCCCTCGTCTTCGGTACTGCCCCCAACCCCTCGGCTCTGGAACAACTATGTAGGTTCCTACCTAAACCTAATCCTAATCCTAAGTGAAGCCTTTTTAACAAAGTGAAAGTGCCTTGATTGACAGCTTTGTTGAAGGGGTGAAACATTGGGATCGGGGATCAGCTCCAGCTCCATCAAAAAAAAATCGAACTCTGCAGTTTTTCAATTGCGAATGGGCTCACTTGCACACAACTGTTCAATCGCCTCACTGCGCCATTTTGTCGGCCGCTGCAATCGTCGGAACTTTGTGCGCTCCTCCATCATGTGCCAGGTTTCGGAAAATGGTCTGTTTGGTTTGTTTGTTTGCAAAATCAGATGCAAAAGTTGATTACCAAAAAACAGAAAAGCACTTTTTTGTTTAGCCGTTTCCGAAGACGTCCACGTTGTTGCGACCAGCTCAAATCCACCACGGGCCGTCGTACCTGGCTTGAAATCTCGCACAAAGCTGCGCAAAGCAAAAGCAACGAAGGTTAATTCAGACGGTATCTTTTTCACACAAAGTCAAATCAGAGCTCACTGAGGTTTTGTGTTTCTTATTTTATGTTTGCCGTAAAGCATGAGAACAACCAGTTTTTGACATGGGAGTTGGTAGAAGACTCTTTTTCTCGTGTTTGCAGATCGGTCGTTTTGTTGATTTCACGCGAACAAAGTGTGTCGCCGGTAGCGGCGGTGATGGTGCTATAAAATTTTTCAAACTCATGAGAAACGAACTCGGTGGTCCATGTGGCGGCGACGGTGGCAATGGTGGCCATGTGCTCTTCCAAGGTGGTTCTGCAGCTGTTGTGTACGCGTGCTTCTCGTTTTTGTCTCAATTTCAGTTTTCAGCAAACAATTTTGAGAAACCGCTTTTGGTATCTTTGAGAAAAAAACAAGGAATATTTCTTCGGAAGCAAAATGAGAAAGAACCAAGCTGTCACAAGTTACAGTGGACACTGGTGCACAATTGGCACAATTTTGTGCTTGTTTTGCAGCGGACTCGCACGTTCACTCATTGTCCCACATTCCTCGGTTGATTCGGGCCAAAAACGGTGCACCGGGCGCTGCGAACTCGCGGCATGGCGCAGCAGCGAAACCGACCGTGCAAAAGGTCTGCGTTTATGTGGTAACTTCCTGTACATGATGGATGTATTGTCCGCAATATACCCGTTCCCTGTTCCGAAGCGGTTGTCCGTGGTCTTTTAAGCGTTTTGGATCGAAACGACGTCATGTGCTCTGTTCGTGCGTATCAAAGCGGGACTTTCAGCTTAACTGATCCCTTCAGATGAAAAAAATTGGTGAAAAAGGGAAACCAAACTGAAATTCTCGTGACTGTGCATGATAAACGGTCGTTTTTCAAGCAAACGATGTCATTTCGACCGGACACGTTTGAATGAATCCACAATATTGTGTCACCGTGTCGTCCAAGAATCCTTCATTATTTGAGAGAGGTCCAGGTATTTTATGGGAGTGCTTTGGTTGAAGTAACCATTATCGTTCAATGAGTGTTCACAGGTTCCCGTTGGCACAACTTTATCGAGAATCGACGCTGGCAACGCGGTGCAAGTGGCCGATCTCTGTTCGCACGGCCAATTGTACATTGCGGCCAGGGGTGGCGCTGGAGGGCACGGTTTGTACTGTATTGTCTATTTTTGCGGTTCTGCAGCGACTGAATGGTTGCCTATAATTTAGAATTCGGTTGCGTAAATCACTGTGATCATGCATGTGTGATTTTGTGATTTTGATGACGGGAAAGAATATTGTTGTGTAACCAAACCAAATTCCTCAGGCAACGAATATTTCTGTAGTTCGTTGGATACGGCGCCTCAACGGGCTGAAACGGGTGGACTCGGTGAAAGCGTCGAGTATGATGTGCAACTGAAAACTATTGCGCATGCCGGACTGGTAAACGTGCTCTTGAGCTTCGCTTGTTCAAACTCAAACCGAACTGAAGTTGATGCTGAGTTGAGTGCCGAACCCGAAGCCGAACCGATTACAGTATCCAACTTGTCTTGAGCTGATCTAGCTTGCCATCGCTAACGTAAAGGAGAATCATTTGCAAGTAAAAGAAGGAAAGTAAGGAAAAATTGTCGCTAACGTAAAGGAGAATCATTTGCAAGTAAAAGAAGGAAAGTAAGGAAAAATTGCCAAAAATTTTTCGACGAAAATTACTTCGTCCATACAGTAAAATGATGCGATGCCGAGTGAGACGAAATACGATTTGGAATGGATACCGTGCTTTTAGGGGCCAATTCTGCCAGCATTCGCTGTTTGTTATTCAAGTTGTCGGTTTTGATCGAGTTTGAGGTGAAGACAAAGTGATCAAATTTTGTTGCTCGGTGCCAATTGACAGATCGGCTTTCCGAACGCCGGCAAGTCGACGTTGCTGCGCGCGATGTCGCGCGCAAGACCGAAGGTGGCCGCATACCCGTTCACGACGCTGCATCCGCACATTGGCACTGTTCAGTATGACGACCATGTACAGTTAACGGGTACGCCGTGATGGGCTGGTTGCATTTGCGAAAGCTGACTGTGTTGATGTCGATGACATCTATCGTTCTTTTTGAATGTTGTTGTGAATCGCCATGTGAACAGATCGTTTCGGCTGCGTTTATGCGTTGATTGGCTGAGCATTTCTCATTCATTGCGCGCAGACGCCGTCATTCTGTGTGATTGAACGCAGGCTGGCGCCCGGAAAAGGCGACTCGATTGAACATAATTTTTGGCGTTATATGAATGAGTTTGCCCACTGTTGCACATTGTGTCACCGTATGCCCCAGTTGCGGACATCCCCGGGCTGGTGCACGGCGCACACCACAACCACGGCCTTGGCTTCGCGTTCCTGCGACACGTCGAACGTTGCGTCTGTCTCGTGTTAGTTGCCCTGCCCGCATTGTCTTGCAGATTTTGAGACTGAGTCTCGGTTGTGCTCTCATCTGAATGTCCTCGTAAAATTCAACCAGTTAGCTAGCGATATGTCTGTGGCAATGGTGCAAGAATGAGAAAGTGCGATCGCTCAGACGGCTTTTTTGGTGTTTCTCACGAGGTTTGTGGGTATGGAGCGCAACGAAACACACTGCTGTATCGCCAGATGGACTCGCATTGGCTTGGAGGAGGGCACACATCACTGATGAGACGAACCGTCTTCAGCGTCTGATGTCTGCGCCGCAAAACAAAAAAAACGCTTTTCTCTCGGAATCCGAAAACAATTCAGGTTCGTG
This sequence comes from Theristus sp. LFF4_11, assembly GCA_030248135.1. NCBI lineage: Eukaryota > Metazoa > Nematoda > Chromadorea > Monhysterida > Xyalidae > Theristus > Theristus sp. LFF4_11. The sequence continues at coordinate 9,703 of JASANC010003474.1, read as the reverse complement.
CTGGACGGCGCCGTCGGCGGCTGCAGCGAGCAACTGGCGCAGCTGCGATTTGAGCTCGACCAGTACGAGCGTGGCATGGCCGATCGGCCTTCAGCCGTAATCGTCAACAAAATCGATCTGCAACAAGCGCAGCGGAACTACGAACGCTTCGTGCGGCATTCGGAGACGGTCTGCCAACAACAACAACAACAACAACAGCGACTGCCTGTATTTGCAGTGTCCGCCGAACAGGGCACTGGCGTCGGAGAGCTGCTGTTGCACTTGAGGCGTCTGTATGAGCAACGTGCTGATGCGCGTTGAGGTTGCACGTTGCAAGGTGCGTGCAACATGTCGGTGGGATGCTGGTGTACCATGGAACATATCCCGATCCCGCAAGCATCAGCGGTGATCACGGATCTGCCTTTGAGTTGACCTGTGTTGTTTTTATTTGAGTTCCGGATAATAATTTTCGTGTGCCGTTTGTTTGTCTAGTCAGTCACGCACACCACTCCAAATCCTGTTTTAACTGGAGTGTTTCATGACAAATTGAAATTGTAAATAATTGCTAGAATGAAATAAAAGTTAAACAATTCCAATGTTTCGTCTTTATTTTTGGCTGCTATTCTCGGTTGCTGTTTGTCGCCGCCGCCGCGAGCACGACATTTTGTTGTCGTTGCGGTTTACTTTTATTTTTATGTTTTTTTTTTGACGTCATACAACTTACTACAGTACGTTGAGCATATCTGATTAGTTGCCTTTTGATCTGTACGCATTCACTGGTCCGTTTATGTCTTACAGCGGTTTTGGTGTTTGGAGCCATTCTATGTTTCTTTGCAGTCCCAGAGCAAACGACCGTGAGAATCTTGCGTTGATTCGCAGGTTTGCAGACAACAGACACGCGCAAGTGACTGTGAATTGGACGCGATGTCGAAAAAGGGAGGCCCCGGCAAGAAGAAGGATGCGAAGGGCAAGTCGACCATGAACGAAGTGGTGACTCGCGAGTACACGATCAACATGCACAAGCGCATCCATGGAATGTACGCCATTCCGTCTACAGTCGAACTCTCAATTATAGGCCAATCAGCTGATTGGTTGGTGATCACGCGGTGATGCATGCTTTCTGTGCAGGTATGTGCTGTGGAGGCGGAGTCCGTGTCCCGCATACCACGTGATCACCTCATACTCACAGTAACTCACTCATACTAATCAGCTCTGCCCATAATTTAGCGTTCGACTGTGCACTATTGCACTTTTTTGTTTCAGCATGTTTTTGTCGAGCAAACCAGCAGACATGCGCAGTCGCTCTACATAAGAGTCGATTCACAAGTTCATGATAACGGTGTGGGTAGAGCTAGAGCATGTTGCGGCTGCTAGTGTTGCGTCGGCTACCGACCGAAGCGTTTTTCGTCTTTTTTTACCAACCGAAAGCAAAAAAAATGTTTCGGTTACCGAAACCGAAAAATTAAAAAAAACCGAACCGACTAAACCCCTAACCGACCCAACACTAGCGGCTGCCACCGCAGCACGGTTCGCAATGCCGCACGCGCATCGATTGCACACCAGCAAGCGTCCGCACTGCGCTTCGTCCGGCAGCCGCGCCATGCTCCTAAAAAACATAGATGGAACTCGCTGCAGTTTTGCGGCTGGTGTTGTTGCATTCATGTTTTTCGGCGATCAGAAGACTTGTCGCGGCGACAAAATCGCTAAACATGTGAATGGAATGGAGCACTGAAATTTGTGTGCGTTCTTGTTGGTGCGTATGGAATGTTGCAGTCGGTGTGTGTGGTGTGACCGGACGGCCTTGCAGTCCTGTTCTGTATGCATTTCTGGGTTAGCCGGGGCTAAAAATATCGCCTGAAATAAAATTCAAAAAAAATTAACCGTCACACCACCGCTGCGTGTCTGCGATTTCAGCGGTTTCAAGAAGCGTGCGCCGCGAGCGATCAAGGCGATCAAGGCGTTTGCGACGCAGCAGATGGGCACCGTCGACGTGCGCCTCGACACGCGACTCAACAAGCACGTCTGGTCGCAGGGAATTCGGTGAGCGACTCAGAAGCACGCACGCTCGCACACACAATCTGGTTTGAGTGTGTTGCGGTGTCACTTGATTGTTTTAGAATGGTGAATTCTTCACCAGCGACTGAATAAAACAGCATGATTAATTAATGGTATGTGTCCGCCAAGCAGGTTGTTATGGTAGTTTGATTGACCCAACTTGTTTGTGCCTGTGGCACTAACTGGTCAAGTTGTTCGACTATTACTGTTAAAAGTCGTATGGTTCAAAGAAAAGTCGATTCTGTTCTCTCTTGCTGATGTTTTACCATAAGGTCTGCTCGAAGGGGTTTTTCAACACATTTGGAGCAGTGCTGCGTGGTGTCCGTCTGGGGCCACCGCAAACCAACGACATGTACTACTGTTTCAGCAACGTCCCTTATCGCCTGCGCGTGCGCCTGAGTCGTCGCCGGAACGAGGACGAAGACTCGCCTCACAAATTGTACACGCTCGTCACGCACGTGCCCGTCGACTCGTTCAAACGTTCGCTCGCTTGGGTTCAATTTCTTTCTCTTGTCTACAGGCTAGGGTTAAGGGGTTTAAAAAATTTTTTTACTTTTTTTCATTAAAAAAAATCCGGATTTTTTCCCCAACCCTACTACAGACTGAAAAACAACTGACGTGTTTGTCCTTGATGCTTGTTGCCTCTTGGCACCACCGCCTAGCAGTTCATTATAGTGAATTTGGTTGGGTGGTTTTTTGAACTGCTAGCAGTGAAAGGTCGTTTTTTGATACCGTATTACCTCTATTAAAACCCCCCCCAAAATTACCCCTCCCCATAGTTGTTCCAGAGCCGAGGGGTTGGGGGGGGGGCCGATATAGATAGCTGGAGCAAATTTTCCAGATAGATAGCTGGAAAATTTTGGGGGGCCGCGGGGGGAGCATGTGACTTGAAGGGGGGGGGGGGCGGTCAAAATTTTGAAATTTGTTAGATAGCTAAAACGCTAAAAAGCTATAAAAACAGCAAAACAATGATAAAAATACACTAAAAATCAAGTATAAACGCGTATTTTCCCTAAATTTAGCGAAATTTTCAAGAATTACAAGCAAAACTGGTCAATTTTGGTCAAAATTGACTCATTTTATATCTTCGAAGACAAAAATTTTCAGATAGATAGCTGGCTGAGAAATTTTTTTAGATAGATAATAGCTGAGCCGAAAAAACCTGTCTGATAGAGATAGATTCGAAAAAATTTTTGGGGGGGGGCGGCCCCCCCCCCCTAGAACAACTATGCCCCCCCCCCAAAAATAAACACCCACCCCCTCGACAAGTTTCCAAATAATCCCATCCCCCAAAAATAAACCCCCATTGGGGTTTATTAGAAACCTGTTTGAAACACATACCTAGCGAATTCAGTGGCTGAATGCAGTGACATTGGTGAAATTGTGCTACCAAAGGCCCCAAAGGGATGAGTTAGTGGTAATTTCATTACAAAAGGCTGTTACAAAAGGAAATCTCTGTGAAAAGTAGAAGTTTCTGCGACTTTCTTGCCTGCCATGCAAGGTATTTTTGCCATTTTTCAACAAACCCCCACCCCTAGAATTTGTTTGTAAATAAACCCCCCCAAATAAACCCCCACCCCCAGAAGTCGCTGAAGAAATAAACCCCCAGGGGGTTTATTAGAGGTAATACGGTATTTGGACTGGGGGAAACCGTGGCATCTGCCGAACGTCTGACAGTGGTGGCCGATGGTGTGACGTGACGTCAGTACGTGATATTTGGCCGTAAAAATCAGTACCTTCTAGAACGGGTGTGGATTTGCAAAAAAACAAAACCGGTCACCATATTTTGGAGACCTGTGGATGCTTTTTAGAATCTTTCTATGCGCGTGAGCCCAACACGGCGTCACTGATTTTCTCTGTTTCTGATAGATTTCGTTCATTTCAGGTCTGACAACAGTGAATGTTGACAACGAAGACTGACCACACCAGTGCTGGAACGACTGTTGATTTCTATTGGTTCCGTTTCTTAGGCATGCACGAATTTGTTATGAAACTGACGTCGTGTTGTTTCTGTTGATGTTTTGTTGAAAAGCTGAAAGTGACCACAAATAAAATAATGTGAAATGGCTGAAAATCGAAAAGGTGTGCAACAAACAAATGGTATAGTTATCAGCCTTTACCTATCAAAAGTTGTAGTCTGAATTCTATTTTCAAAACTGGCTGTTTTATTTTCAACTTTCGTTGCGACACAAACCAGCCCATCCAAGCCACAACAAACAAATATTTTACATTTGTAACCTGATACAGCAAAGCACGTTTGCCACAGAGCGAATGACAAAAAACACAAGCATAATACATTACGAGTCAATTACTGCTGTCGTATTAAGGTAATCCATGTTTTTTCTGCAAATCATATCAGATCCAACATTGCTATACAGAAACTATTGAAACAAAACAAACTCGTCGAAGCAATATTCACTGGGTTGTGGATGTGATGTGGCTAAATTTTCTAATATTGTATACACGGTGGATCACTAAATTGACCAATAGAAAGTTTTGAAAACATCGTGAAAAAGTCCATGGCTCTGCACAAACACAAAAATGGTTGAACATACAGGAGCAAGTACAAACAAATAATGAAACCTAAACTTGCAAAACGCAGATCACTGTCAGTTTACTTGACTCTGTGCGCTAATTGGCTACACGCTATGCTCTGCCCAAAGGCAACCAATCAGCGAGTCAGTGGGTTACAGCCGAAACAAACATGATTTGTGCTTTGTGGTAACTAATTGTGGTAACTGTACATAATTGTGCCGAAACAGTCGCGTGTGCGAACCGCAATGTGGAACGGGTTACTTACGCCCATTCACGTGTTCAGCGATAAAGCGCTGGACATTTGGGCTTTGTCATCAGGTTTTGTGTGTCGAAAAGAAACGCAATTCGTGTTCAGTCAGAAAGTCGTCATCGTACACAAAGTCAGAAGATTTTAAGCGGAACCGAAGTGATCTGAATTTCGCTGGTTTACAGTTGAGCTCTATAACAACATCGGCCACTTCACCGCTGCAATGTCGCCGCATCACTCCTGCATGCCGAACAGACGTCGCCATCGCCAGCCCTTCTTCTTCCAGGTGTTCTTCTCGTAGTCCCACTCTGACGCGACTCCGGTGATCGGATCGACGTAGAGATCGATCATGCGCTGCAACATCAGCTCCTTCCATTCGTTCGTCAGCGTCGCCGGATCGTCGCTTTCGATGACTGCAAGAATTGCTTGTCATCTTTTGCGTTCTGCGAACTCGATGCGCGCTGCGAACTCGATGCGCGCGCTTAGATCTCGCGCTAAATCAGTTTCTATGCGTGCGTAACGCGGCAATTCAAAGTTGCTAAACTGGCCAAACTCGGAGAGCACGAACGAGTCACTGCGGCAACTTTGAATTATAGCATCAAGCATGAAATTAATTTCCTTTCCACGTCTGAGAACGCAGTGAGTCGCATAACCAAAAAAAACAGATAGTAATAAGTTAATTACAGTCGACATTTTGAAACCCGGCAAAGTTTTAACCGTTTTTACCAAAATAACCATTTTTAGCAATCCTTCTGTCAACCCCAGTAACAGAATTGTTTTAGACGCGCAAACATGCGAAATTAAAATAATTAAACCAATCATCGATTATGGGACTGCGTAAATAATTACAGCAAAAAAAAATGCAGTAAAACTCGCTCATTGTGGCATTCGAATTTCGCACGCCGCGCACTGAATGGCTGTTTCAAGCTGATTTAGGACCAATCAGCGAGAGCCCCTCTGAGTGAAGGGTTGGTGCAACAAGTGCTAAAAACAGCCATTCAGCTGATTGCCCATGATTTACAGTTCCGTCGACCGCATGAAGAAAAAGAACGGACTTTTATAGAAAAAGTATTCGGTGATCAGCGCCAACGAGACACCGTAAAGCAACGTTGCAACGATCGGTTTCCAGTAGCCAGTCTTTGCGATGTACTCTGCGTACGTCTGCCGGAAACTGTACCGGTACACTGCAGATAAACACTCAATTGAGCAGTTTTATTTTGTTTGCCAGTAGTGTTGTAAAGAACTGTACTTTTTCTGATTTTTTTGCAGGCTCATGAAAATGAATTCGACAAAGAATCCAAAAAAACACTGTTCATTCGTACGTTCTTTCTTCTCTTCGACGGTCAACTTTTTCCAGTCTCCCTTTTCCTTCTGATGCAGCGCGTTAATTGCGTCCGTTGGTTTCTTGAACCGAATCGCCGGATACCAATAATCCAAGCGATCCGTGTACAGCTGTAACCGAAGCAAACTTCGAAAAGTCAACATTTATCCAAACAACACTCTGCGGCTGCAGCAGCTTTGCTGGAAATATCTCCAGTAAGACTTCCTGATTGACACACAATCTACCACCACAAACTGATTTCCAACACCAATGCAGTGTGTGGCCAATTCTATTAACGTTGAAAGTGTCTGTGTCTGACTCCGAAAAGTGGTGTTCTAGGACGAATTCTTGACAAAAAAATAAAAGACTAACTTTCAGGATAATATGGAGTGAAGAGAGTGACAGAAATATCTGTCAATCTAATGTACAGAATCCTTAATCATTCAAAAACTTTGGCTGGCAACAAGGCAAAGGGTAAGCAAAGCGCGCGCGCGCACACACCGGTTCTCCATTGTGTCCGTATCCGACCACCTGACGTCCCGCACATCTCTCCGGGCCGAGCCAGATGTCTCCGTGCAGTTCGCCGCCGCCGCCGAGCGCTTTGTGCGTCGTCTGCAGCGCACGCCGTTGCTGTTGCTGCAACGCCGCTAGACTCACCAAACGCGCACGTGTCAGCATTGTCGTCGTCGTCGCAATTAGAGGGCTCGAAAAAAGTGAAATTCCCGATTTATAATTATCAATTAATTGAAAATGTCGAAAGTGCGGGAGGAAAATCTGATGGTCGACGACTCGACATCGACAAAAATGGGTGCATTCATATTTTGCACTTTCAGATTTCAGAATAGGGTCATTCAGTACCGTGGGCCCAAAACAATTTTCGAAGGGGGGGGGGAGGTATGGTGCCCTTGGGGGGGGGGGGTGCCGACCAAAAAGTGAGGGGGGGGTCCAACTAGGGTTAGGGGCTTTGAAAAAAAAATTTTTTTTTTTATTTTTTTTTTGTTTTTTTTTTAAAAAAAAAAATTTGGATTTTTTTTTTAAACTTAAAAAAAAAAATTTGAAAAATTTTTCTTCTACTTTGCTCTGAAAATTCGATTTATGGCATAATTTTTTGAAAGTTCAAACCAAATTTTCTTCCCAACTTCTTTGTGTGCTTAGGTACATGTCATTATTTGGTCATTTTGACCGACGTACTCCATGTTTTTCGATTTGGATGACTTCTAGAGTCAATTTTTAGCGTTGAAATGACTTAACTGAATTGAAATATCGTTTCAGAAATCGTTTTCTTGCAACTTAGAACATGTTTTTCAGTCGGTAGGCCATGAGATGAACATGATATCTTGTTGATTGGCGTATGTTATAGGTCTACAATGGAGTTGTGCTATATATTGTTAAACAATTGGAGCGGAGATGTTGGTTAATACCACATCACACGACCGTTTTTCAGATACCCGATAACATGGCCACATGTTAAAACTTGCGTGCTGAGCTAAACTAACGTGTTAAACTTGCGTCTGTCAGTTGCCCGCAACGTGATCGCGAAATCATGGTACGTGTTTTCGATACGATGATTTGAAGAGTGGGCTCTCGCCATGTGGCAGATAGCATAGCTGGTTGAACCTGAAAGTAAGTGTCTTGGGGGGGGGGGCGACCGGGTCGACAGGGGTTGCCGAATTAGCTACAGCAAACAGGAATTTTTGAACACAGTCAAATTTTGGTAATTTTCTAAAGAGGAACAACTAAGAACGGTTCAATATTCAAGTACACGTCGAAAATTGTCCTGTTTTACTGTTGAAAATGCAACTTTCCCTCTATGAAATGGACATAATTTCAATAAAACACGATTTTCGCTCTTATAGTTTTCCGGATCGTTCTGAAAATAGTCTAGATGAACTCAGCTCGACGAGACGCTTCGAACAAACCTAACTTGTAAAAAAAAATTTTTTTTTTTAAAAAAAATTTTTTTTTTTAATTTAAAAAAAAAAATCCGGATTTTTTTTTTTTCCCCTAACCCTAGGTCCAACCAAGTGATGTCAAAACAAAAAAATTTCTATTTTTTTTCTTAAAAAAAAAAAAAATTTTTAAATTTTTTTTTAAAAATGAAAGTTGTTCAGAATTTTCAGGGAGTCCGAATATCACCATCTGAGGAGCCACCGACCCACTATGGCCCTTCATATATGGGAGGAGGGTGTTTCAGACCGGTTTCGGCGACCCCATTTTCCCACCGACGACATCACGTCTCGTGTTTTTGCCTCTCAATTCACCTCAAATTACACGGGCTCAGTTTTCCTTTTTTTTTTTGTTGATCATGCCGACGACACGAGCGAAACAGCAACGAGCAACCAACGAAGTTACGCTTGCAGTGGCAGCCAGTACGAATTTCGACCTTTCGAGATCCTGAAAAACGATGCGTAAATGTGAGTTCTCTGCTTCTATCTCACCTTGGCGACATCGGAATTTGTTGAACTCGCCTTTGCGACGCTCAAGTACTTCAATGCGCGAGTCGATCATCACTCGCGAAGGCTGAAAACAGTCGATAAATCAATCCAGAATACCACCTGCAGCGTTAAAAACCCAAAAGTGACAAGGTAAGAAAGTCAAAAATTTTTGTTGAACTTTTCAGAAAAATTACTTTGGAAAAACGGCATTTTCAGGGCACATAAAAGAAAAAAATTTCAAAAATTTTTTTAATGAAAAAATTTCAAAAAATGCTCATTTTTTTTTACTTTTTTTTTTAAATTAAAAAAAATTTTTTTTTGACCCTTACATCTCTAGTCCAACCTATGGTAACGTGGGACCGCCATGGGGGGGGGGGGAACACGTGATTTGTACTTCTTGCTGAAAGTGATTTTTTTGATTTCTGATAAATGGTTGCCCACAGGCAGTCGTTGTAGGTTCCTAATCCTAATCCTAATCCTAATCCTAAGCCAAGCCTTTTTTATAAGGTGAGAAAACTAAAATTGAATTTAGTTTTGCATTTTTTTCTTTCCTGTGTTAAAAGGGCAGGGGCCACCGCTACTGCACATGCACCTGTTTATATAATTGTACGGTACGGTGCATTTTTTTCAAATATTTTCTGTGGGGGGCATAGTTGTTCCAGAGCCGAGGGGTTGGGGGGCCGATATAGATAGCTGGAGCAAATTTTCTAGAGTGATAAATAGCTGGTGGAAAATTTTGGGGGGGGCGCGGGGAGCCATGTGACTTTGGGGGGGGGGGCCGGTCAAAATTTTGAAATTTGATAGATAGATAGCTAAAACAATAAAAAGCTATAAAAACAGCAAAATAATGCTAAAAATACACTAAAAATCAAGTATAAGAGCATTATTTTTACCTAAAATTTATGAAAATTTTAAAAATTACGAGCAAAAATGGTCAATTTTGCTCAAAAATTGACTCATTTTATGTCCTCGAAGACAAAAGAGATTTTCAGATAGATAGCTGGCTGAGAAAATTTTTTAGATAGATAATAACTGAGCCAGAAAAAACCTGTTTGATAGAGATAGATTCTGAAAATTTTTTTTTTTTATGGAGGCCGGCCCCCCCCCCCCCCCCCCTCCCAGAACAACTAT